>JABUQX010113668.1:15000-17925 GCA_015478945.1 Trachelipus rathkii
TTTTGTTTATTGTACAGTATATTCTTAGTTCTGGTAAGGCTATGTTAGCTTTTGTAATGTGAAAACTATGTCTTCCTTAGCATAGTTTTCATATTCAGAATATAAAAAAATTATTTTTGTACTATGTTATTTTTGTTGTTGTTGTGTTGTGTGTTGTTGTTTTTGTTGTTGTTGTTGCTGTTGTTTGTTGTTGTGTTCGTTGTTGTGTTGTTGTTGGTGTTGGTTGTTGTTGTTGTTGTTGTTGTTGTTGTTGTTGTTGTTGTTGTGTTGTTGTTGTTGTTGTTGTTTTGTTGTTGTTGTTGTTGTTGTTGCTTGATGTTGTTGTTTGATGTTTGGTTGTCGTTTTGCTGTTGTTGTTGGTTGTCTAACGAGAATATATACCCCTTTTGAACTGATATGGTTCGTTCGGGCGTCGTATTCTTGTTACTTTCTTCTGATTGGCTGAAAGAAAGAATCTCATTACCTATAAAGGTTGTTTACGCATACGATTCCGTCAGTAAGGACTTTTTTTCGGCTGTACTTGTACGATGACCTCCCCGCATCTCACGTCTGTTGTTGATATCTTCACAAGGAGCTTTCGTTATATCCAATGATGTGTCATTTATATTTAATCGTAAACCAAATGGCAGTCGTTACGTTGCTTGTATTTCTGCCAAAGGATCAAATAATAGACCTTTATTCGTTTGCGCTGATGGATTCATCAAGATTATAGACATCGTTGCTGTATGGGTAGAGGATAAGTGTTTCTTATCCGAAAGATCAACGCTTAGTGAAATATCTAACTGGGAAGAAAACATAAGTGGTTCTAATAGAATAGACGTTGTGTTCTCGTCGTGTGACAATATTAAAACCCTTGATGTACGCAACTACTGGAAACCCATCGATTGTGTGACCTTCTACCGTACATGTATAGGTTTCAGCGTTCGAACGTCTGAAAATATTACAGCATTGCTTTAAATAAAAAATGGAATTACATCGCATCTTAACGATGTTGACAAACTTGAGGACTTAATACATATAGCTCACGGTGTAATCTACGATATATTAACACCGAAACATGTGGTTTTCCCCATATAATGCGGTATACAGAAATGCCTTAATAACTATCAGCTTGGATGAGTTAACTTCTCTCTTGTATGAGAGAATGAGTGCTGTTGAAATCGACATATGCCGAAAAATGGTTTAGTGCTGTGCTGAAGACATTTATACTTACATTCTTTAAAGGGTATTGATCTTTAGAGAGATATATAGAACGTACCCAACTTGAATCCTATGTTTCGCTGATCAGATGAATTAATATATTTAAAATAAACTTATATTTTATGTATTTATATGTTTTTATGTATTTATATAACGCTTTTTCAATGAAAATTATATGTTATAAAATACGAAAACTTGTTTTACTTCCCTCGTATGTTCGATTTATTGACTACATTGATGATGATGGCTGTTTATTCATCTGGTTGTTGTTGTTGTGTGTGTGTGTGTGTGTGTGTGTGTGTGTGTGTGTGTGTGTGTGTGTGTGTGTGTGTCGTTAAGTATGTATATGTTCATAGTTTAGCTTTACAGAGAGTAAAAACTTTACCTTTGTTTGTCTTTACCCATTAGGTATTATGCTGGTTAGGTAAGGTTATGCTAATTTTTTTTGTTAATTATTACTATGTTAATGTAAATTAACATTGTCATGTTGGAGATATGTTTGATAAAGCATGAATGGAATGTGTTTTTTTTTTGTGTCTTGTTTAGTTACTTTACTGGTGTTAAGTGTGGATCTTTGTTAATGTTAGCTGTTTATTCTTACCTAAGATGTGTCAGGTTTGTCGTTGTACATTATATTCTTAGTTCAGATGATGCTAAGTAAGCTTTATTAATAGGAAAGACTTTGTTACGTTAGCATACTTCACCGGTCTATATGATAATTACACAAGGTTATAGTAAAATTTTGTTAAATATTACCATGTCAGTGTAAATTAACATTGTTTATGTTAGAGATATGCTTTGAACCCAGTGTGGAATAATAGTTACGTTTTTTTGGATGGCTTGTTAGTTAGCTTTACTGCTGTTAGGTTGTGAAACTTTGTTAATGTTGCCGTTATTTCTGTTTAAGATGAGTTAAGTTTGTCGTTGTACATTAATTTTCTTAGTTCAAATGATGCTAAGTAAGCTTTATTAATGTGAAAACTTTGTTACATCAACATATATTGGTCTGATCTTGTAATAAAGAAAACTTGATTTTATGTTATGTTTATCCAAAATATGTAATCGAAATGTGACCTTAATCAATAGATCAATTAGATCACAGATGGTCAGGAGGGTGATAGGAGGGGGGGCTGGATGGTGGATTTGAATTTACGTGATTATTGCTTTAGGGTAAATGTAAAAACGTAAATTGTAAGTTATAAAACATAAAAAAGTGTAAGAAATTTTAATTTATTTATTTATTTAATTTATTTATTTATTTTTTTCTTGATGGTTCCGAAACCATTATTTTACAAAAGAGATCAATAACCCTATATAAATAACAATATTGTATCATTACACAAATGTTTATTAAACTTGGCACCGCAGTGGCTCCAGCACCGGTGTCTGTGCCTACTCCTCAGACTCCTCTCTTCCTCAATTCTTCTCTTCCTCTTTCCTCCTCCTTCTTCTTTCTTACTTCTCCTTTCTTCCTTCCTCTGTTTGCAATTCCATGCTATTTCTTCCTTTTTTTTTCAAAGGGGACCCACCTCGTGGGGTCCCTGACACCGAAGCCGAATCCAACTCCGACTCTCCGTCTCAGACTCCGAATCCTCTACCTGTCTCCAAATTTCAGTCTTCTACGGATCATTTTTAATTTTTGTGGGGCAGCGTCCCCTTACGGGGGGACGCAGAGAAACGTAATCTCGTCTCCTACGAACAGAGATTGCTCATCAATATAACTCA
>JABUQX010113669.1:0-17064 GCA_015478945.1 Trachelipus rathkii
ACAGCTACAAAGTCAAAATAGGTCACAAGTTGAAGCTGTTCGCGACGGTTATCCTCGACTCAAACGTGTGCTTCTAGAATGTACAACGGTTTGGTATCCTCACGAAAATACTTGTAGGGAACAAAGGAAGACATTATGCCCAATCTGCGCGGAGAAATTATTTCACATCCATGTGAAAATACCCTAACTGCAGAAACTGTAAAGGAACCCACATGCTTCCTCCTTTCAATGCCGTCTTACCTGTTTGAACAGGAAAGTATTTAGAGCTATGTACTACTACCAATAAATTGAGCAGCAGAGAGATGCTACAACACGCAGCTCAGTCAATGAAAAATTATCAGACAAATCAAAATCTAATCTACGCCACAACTCAGCTACGCCCGTACAGACGCTCCCGGTTAATACTCCAGCAACAAACCTATCCTAATAGAACTCCTTTCTTAAATTCCGTTGAAACTCAGCAAGTACTGCAACCAGTCTACCTGTACTGCCCACACTACCAACTTCTCAAAGAGCACAAAAGCCGCCCTTGATTCAATTCCCGTCCAAAGAGCCATCAACAAGCCTATCCTGAGCATTAACTCTCAACAAGCTACCAGTGAAACTAAGCTAGCTCATCCAATACAACAATTTGTAAAACACTTCTGCCAGACACACTGTCCCATACTCACCAAATTGGTTCACCTAACTTATGCAAGAGGACGGTATCTTTGTCCCCCCTAAATTCGCCTCCCACTATTATAAAACCCTGGTAAAGATTTTTTAAAACACACAGAAAAGAACAGTCGCCAGTGTTAAAATTAATTCGTTAAAATATAGAGCAACGCCGAATTCTTAAATACAATAAACAGTAACCAGATGTAAAAAAGCAATCGAAGAGACTCAGCCATATAGTCTATACTTCTGAGCACAAAATGCAAAGGCTTTAATAGACTGTAACCAAACATCCCAACTAATGAACATCTCACGCACGCAATCATCTAATAGTCTACACAAAGAACAGTTTTTAGTTCTTGATTCTTCTATAACTCTTTCTCCGCGAGTTTCCTTTATCAGCCCTGCTAATTACAATGTTACTATTACGTTTAAATGAATTGGATAACCAGCTCCAAAGGAGCTCGATGCGATGACCCCCTCTTTTTCTAATATTTCTGCACTTCAAGAGAAGCGTGAATGGAAAACTGTTCAGCGTAACGTCGCAAACGCTCTAGAAACGTTCTGGGTCTCGATGGAGGCATGAAGATGGACCCAGAGGTCCCCATTCTCCATGCAAACTACCAATTTCCAAAAATCACCACAGCATGATAAGTACTTAGGCAAATTCTCGCAGAATGCAGACCTTGCAATTCATCGAATCGCCAACTCATTGGAAATCCGATGTCGTAACCAATAACATTCTCAACAAAGGACAATACCTTTCGATACACGCTTACCTTCGCCATTTCCATGGAAACCACTCTATGCCCTCCACGCATTTCTGAATCTGCTTGCCAAGCCGGTTCTGAATTACTGCCTCACTAATAAATACGAGGGAGATGATGAATGCTCAGCTAATGTTACCACCAAACACATACAAACAACGTTCATAAGCAACCATTGTATGGCCATATCTCTTGTTGAGGGGGAGGCGCCATCACAAATACATCTGAAACGACTTCCTAACTGAAAGAGATGTCATAAGCAACATTCTAAAAAATCTCTGTTTATGACTACCTCTCCCCCAGGTTTTTGTACAGCCTTCTCGCTCGAGACCGAACCACGTATCAATTTTCCTCTCAATATGAACCCACCTCTAACATTACCCCAGTCACATAGAGACATTGTCATCTAATAGACACGCACCATCATATATATCAATACCTAACCATGAACCTACTTCCTTCAATGTGAATTGTGTGGCTATACTTAATTTCGAAACCTTGTTCATCAATAATACAATGTACAAACAGAGTGTATATGTTTACAGCAAGTAGGTGGACAATCTCCTATTTGGTCTATTTCTTTCCCATTCGAATATAAATTGCCGTTAACCCTTCTATTAGAAAGAAGGTGACAATAGTGATAGGGCGAGGTCAGGAATATCTCATCTCACAAATCTATCCCGTCGGCTATTCCCTCAGCCCTCTCACAAACTCAAAACTTCAATGCAGTAAGCGCAGATAATTCACTTGTCATAGACATTCCTATATGTTGCAATTCACTTAGCTCGCGGGTATGATTTACTAAGGTCGACTTAGCGATCTGTTTCAACACTAGCTTCCTTGTCACTTCATCTTAAGTCAAGATCTTATAGAACTCCCTAAGCCACCCCTTTCCCTGGGATGCCTTACACAGGACTCCCTACATATGGTTTAGATACACACATTTCTTCTTGTATTGATATTTATTGCTCCATTCCGCTTATGGATCGTTTTACCTGGTCCCGTTTTGATTATTTATTCGGCAGCGATCATTAACCACAATAGCATTTTAAATGACGCTTGTTCAAGCCCGAATTGCAAAAACCCAACTCACAGCTGGGCGTTTTATGATCGAGGCGGATGGGCTCTTTTATCAGACCACCGCTATCCCTCTTTCTCCTTTCAATAAGGGGTTCCTGACTGTTGATGATGCCTTTTTGCTTGCTTACGAGAAAGTAGTCAATCTCGTGCGCGGAAGCTTGCATCCCGCGCAGTCTTCCTCGCAGGCGGTCGCAGACCTCTCTGGTGGTCGCAAGAGTGGCGACTAAGCCAACCGAGAGAAGAAGAAACTCTACAGGCAATACAATAAAGACCACACCCACACAACCCCAAACATGATATTTTTAAAGAAGCTGCAGCGAGATCTCGTCGAATTAATCGTCAAAAACGCGTAAACAATATTTTCGACTTATCATTAGTCGACTGTTAGACCTCCCACACCTCCCGCTACCGTTTAGTGTGAACAGTTTACACAGAAAATATTTAGTCGCCAATAATCTCACCCAACATCCTCTCGATTATGGGCGCTGGATGTACTGATCTACGATCTCCGCTCCTGATCGAGTGGTAGGCGGATGCGTAGGTATATGCTTTGCTAGCCTTTCGAGTTCATTCCGCTACACTGAAGCCTTTCAAAACTGAGAACTGACACAGCACTGCAAGACTTTTCAACAGCGAAAAGGGGAAGATCATACCTACCACCGTCTTTTTACACTTGCAGATGTATCAAACTGCTGCTTGCTAGTAGCAAAGACGACGCTCTTGGTCCAGACATGATTCCGTATATCATGCTCCGTCATATACATCCCTCCGCATCAGCATTTTTGCTGGATTTATATAACAGAATCTGGATGCGAATCCGCTTTCCATCTATTTGGACCACGACTTTTGTAAATCCCTATCCCCAAACCCAGGAAAGATCCGAAGCTGGCGAAAACAAAGACCAATTTCACTGACCTGCCATATCTTAATTAATGGAGAAAATGGTTCAGGCCGCTTTTCTCGCTTTCTCCATAGTATCTGGAAGTACGCCAAGCTTTTCAACTTCAGTTTGGCTTCCGCAAAAATCGATTACGATGCCGCGGATCACCCTTGTTAAAACTAGAGAACATATACCTTAGTGACACCGAGGCCGGAACCTTCTCACTGTGCTCGGTTTGTGATCTGTCTTTGACCTTGAAAAGCTTACGACACAACATGGAGAACTGGATCCCTCCTTAAACTCCATTCGAGCCTCGTTTTCCGCGAAACTCCCTGATCTTTTCATTAAATGACTCTTTTGTCAAACAGATGCATCCAAGTCGATGCTGCCTTCTATTCTGTCACGTACTTTATTCCCTGGATGAGCGTTCCAGCAGGTAGTGTGTCTAAGTGTATAGCTGATTTTTGTCTTCGAATTATACTTCTATACCAGCCGAGGCAGGTCAATTTTTCTCCTCTTTATGTTGATTCAGACTCTTGCGTTAATATTATAGCCGGTGCCAAATTGCCTTTTCTCGAACGGCTACTTCAACTAGCTATTGAAAATATGTTTTCACAAGGGGTAACTCCCATGGCTTCCATTTTTTCCCACCAAAACCTCAGCAGTACTTTTAAATAAAAAAGGAAATCGAAGAACTTGCACCGTCCTGTCCAGCGAAACGCTAACTTTATATGGCTCGTCTCACTTCTGTTAACCTGCACAGGTCAAATTTCTAAAGGCTCATCTAGGATCCGACGCACTTAACATATGCCGCGCATATTTAAATACTCTAAACACAACTGTCATCGGTGCCCTTGGACTGTTAAGTCATCTTCGCCTTAAATCTTGGGGTGCTGATCGCTAAGCCTTTTACGTCTATATATGCCCTAGTTATGATCGAAGCTTTGACTATGCTGTGTATGTATAGTGATTTCAGGTCCCTACTGCTACTGATCTGTTTGATCCATATCAAAAGAGAGCGATCCGGTATCTCCACTGATGCCTTCCGATCGTCGGCTCCGGTAAGAGCCTTGAAGTTGAAGGCAATGTGATGCCACTCTCTCTTCGAGGAGAATACATCATGTGCACAAGTTATCTTCGTTTTCAAAACCCAATACCGTCTGCCCTGACAGCGATTCTGCAGGAGGTGGCTCAGAATCCCTAATTAACTGGCCATGTTGCGAACACGTTCGATATCACATCCTTAAATTTCCCTTAAATATCGCTTTATCAAAAAGGTGCTGCCTTCTCATACGATGAAGATAACAACACGTTGTTTATTCCGCCGCTCCCACCATTTGCTTGCTCTGACCGCTCTCTGCCTAAATCAACCATTCTGATCTGTGCCTTTGTTACAAGCATCATTTCTGTCTCATTCCAGACAAGTATCATGATGTTTTTTATTCCAGTTTTTACGTGCTCTAAAAACCGGGAACTAGTGTGGGCTGCACCATCTGCTGTCTTTCCTGATCCCGCAACCTTTCCCATATCCTTCCCCTCATGGCTTCTATTTCAACAGCAAATTAATGCTATTAATGATGCGCTTTCTTCGATACTAATCATTACCAAGATCAATCTTATGTCATTTATCCAGATTCGCTCAGCGCGCTACAGCGCTTAAAACCCTTATTCTAAACACAATGGTATCTTTCTGTGCAGGCGAATTTCTTCGGCTGCTCCATTCCGCAAGAAACAAATTATCTCTATTGTTTAGGACCTCTCATGTAGGGTAACTGGCCATGAAATCGCTGACAGAGAGGGCTAAAAAATGGCCACTCATCATTGTTCGGAGTTTTTGTTCAGGTACTCCCGATGCGCATTCGATCTAGGCTTACTCCCGATCCCTGATTTCTATGCGCTGCTCATCCGACAAGGTTTCGATCTTATGGCTAAGAGACGGTGGACGAATGATCAGAAAGGAAGCGAAACTTAGAATATAAAGCCGTATATCGGGGGAGTGTCTTCCTCCACGCAACGAAACGTTAACACGAGTGATACTTGCACGCCCGTATTGGCCGCACTAATATCACTCACAGTCACATATGTTACGGAACCCACCTCCCATTTGCAAATTTTTGTACAGTCGTTATACCACAATCTGTTCGCCATAATCTATTAATTGTTCCAGCGCCTGGACTTTATTCGCGCCGCAGTCTTTTCCTACTTTCGATCCATAACACCTCTTCAAAAGATTAATCCATATCTTATACTGAATTTCTTCCATCTTTAGTAGTAATGCTATTCTTCTTGTTTCTAAAAGAAGTGAGTATTAACTCTAGTGCTAAGGGAATCTGGCAAGTTAAGTGAGGGATCTGTGTGAGTATGTTTTTGTAATTTAAGATGTTTTTGGTTTAAATTTAATTGAATGTATATGTTCCTTTGGCTCCTTTAGAATAGTCTTCTGTAGACGTCTGAACATATGTAAGATCAGGACCGCGCCCAATGTGTGGATGTTTCTTACACCACGCTTGGCCGCTTTGTGAGCGTGGTGGTCTGTACACTGACATCAAATATTATTATACTATATATATTATATATACTACTATATATAAATAAAATTATTATATGGTCTGAGTATATACAATCATATCTGTAGGATAGATATAATATTATATATATATATATAATATATATAATTCAAGTCATATCTGTAGGAATATATTTGTTTATAATTAATATATATGTTTATATTTGCTGTAGATACACTATATATATATATGGGTGGGTACATATATAAGATATAATTCTATTATTACTATATTATAAATACAGAGCTGGCGTTTGAGGCGCCACGAAAGTTGCGCATATGCGGCCTATGGCGCCATTATTTCGTAGGCGCATGGCGCAACATTTTTAAAAAGGCGGACTAAGCAAAGGCGCACAGCAAATTCTTTGCGCCTATAGTCGCGCCTATGAACAGGAACAAAGCATTTTTATTTTTTACCTTAAAGTTAGAAAAAGCTTAGAGCTTGGCAAACTTGTATCATTTTAAAAAACCAGTGTAAAACTTATATATATATATATATATATATATATATATATATATATATATATATATATATATATATAGTATATATATACTATATATTATATATAATATATATATATATATATATATATCTATATATATATATATATATATATATAGTATAAATGATATATATAAATAGTTTGGATATCAGCGGTCGCTGCCGATTTCTCGAAAGACAGGTTTGAGATAATCGTAAGAAAAACTATGTATATGTTCCAATTGGTAATGTTAACTGATTACCCGTGAGTTTTCAAGTCAGCTTGTTGATTCTAGGGGGTATCCCCGCCGAGAAGCAAGGGTGAAATAGCGGGTTAATGCCGTTTTTTTTGGCGTCTCTCCAATTCCGCAGAGCGAAGATTAGGCCTAAACCGGTTGGCAAGAGGGATCATTGTAGGTAGGCTTTATATCTTTTAAGCTGTTTATTATTATTATTTTATTATTATTATATTGAATTATAATTATATATATATTATTAGTATTATCATTATTATTATTTATTTTCATTTATGTTTATTTCTTTATTCTTTTACTAGCAGCGTAGCACTGACCAACCAACCTTGCCAGCACAGCAACCAGGACCCTCTATATATATTATATATATATACTATATATATATATATAATATATATATATAATATTATATAGTTAATATATATATATAATATAATAATATATATATATATATATACTATATATATATATATATATATTATATATATATATATTCTTGTATATTTTAAATAGTTCAGTAGTTCTTAACTTCAAAAATAAATTGCAAATATGACTTACTCACTTGATTAATGGATCACAGATGATGAGCTTCTGGGAAAAACATGGACACAAAGACATGGAGGTGGTAAGAGACGTGTAGATATTAGTTTACGGTGTTTTAATTACAAATATTAAAATGTGTGTTTCTTCCTTATAAAAGCATGCTTTTATTACCGCACTAAATTTTACTTTGCAAATAAATTTAGCAAACATCCAGCAGCCAGCGCAAAGCCGAGCGCAAATGGCGCATAGGCGATAGGCGCAATTGGATTGACCAAAATATGGCGCATAGGGCTAGACGCGCACTAGTCTGGTGGCAATGGCGCATAGGCGCAGTGCGCTCGCAGATCCAATGAATAGGCGCTCGCGCTCGGACAATACCCAACACTAAATTTTCTTATATTATAATATAATATATATAATCTATTATTATATAAACATATTATTATTATATACTCTTCACAAATTTTTTATAAATATAATCCCTCATATATTTCTTATATACATCTATTTTACACACACACACACATTTATATATATGTCATATAATAATATATAGTACTATATGCTATATATATATATATATATATATTATATATATATATATATATATATTAATATATATATATATAATAATATATACTATATATATAATATATAGTATACACTTTAATACATTTTTTTCAGATATCTAATAGATATATATATATAATATATATAGTGGCGTATCCAGGAATTTTTTTCGGGGGGGGGCCAAACAAAAAATACTCTTATATATATATTATATATATATAATATATATATATATATATATATATTATAGTATATTATATATATATATATATATATTATATATATACGTATAGTATATATATATATATTCTAAGTGGAAGGACAAAATATTCAATTCCTAAGAAAAAATTGGGAAGAATTTAAATGAATTACTAAAATCATCCTACGTAAATTGTTAAATTTAATCGCTTGACATGAGTGATCGAAGTCCGAGATAACATCTTCATTTTTTATTTCAAATTTCGATGTATGTAGAGGAGGACAAGTCCAATAAGTCTTTCATCAATATCAATTGTCAGTATGGTTTTCAGATTCTATCGGTTTGAAAAGCTTCTTTCTACTTAACATTACAACAACGGTGTAAAATTGGCCCCGTAATTTGCACAAGATGGTAAAATTCTGAAATTTGGTGACTGCGAACAAGAACTGGTCAGTTTGCGGGTTTGGGGAGACCTGTGTTGTGATGTCCATTTCAAACTTCCATAAATCCATTCTGCTTTACTAAATCTTCATTTGAGCTTTTGAAATTTCTTGTAAAATATTAAATATCTTTAATATCTCAAATGAACAGGGATCATCACCCTTTAAATAAATGTGCAAGCAAAATTAAAAACTTCAGTTTCAAAAGGCGGTATTAATCATCCAAAAATGGTATAAAAATGAATGTGTGATAATAAGTCTGTGTCGGAAGTAGGAATGTGGGCTCTGTATTTTGAATATGTTAATTCTTGTACGCATATTTCAATACTCATTTCAATTCAGATGCGCTTACATTCTTCAAAAATGCAGCTGAAATTCTAATGTTGCATTTTCTCTGATGTCTTCAAGTTTAGTTTTAATTATTGGACCATTACGAGGATTTGTTCTTGACAGCACGAATTATATAACACTTATTTAACTTTTTGCTCTTAATATTATCAACGATTAGTACTTAAAATTTTTAGTGTCAAAAATTTCGGGGGGGCCATGCCCCCCCTGGCCCCCCCTAAATACGCACTGATATATATACATATATATATATATAATAATATATATATATAATCTATATAATATATATATATATATATAATATATTATATATATATAATATATTATATACAACATAAATTTTATATATATATATATATAATATATATACTATATATTATACTATATAGTATATATATATATAATATTAGTTCTATTATACTATTATATATATATCTATAGTATAATAATATTATAATATATATAACACTGATTAAAGTACACACTTTCTAGATTAACTATTTACAGACTCCAATCATATCACCTGTGTTGTGGGGGAGAAAGAATTGCTCATATCGTATGTCCTGCGTTTCGATAGATCGACTAAGGGGTGGTGAGTTGGGTTGGCTGCCTAGCTACATCTCTCTCTTGCCATGATTGCTAATGCAGGCTCGAGAAGGTCGTGATCGCGTAAACGGCCTTCTATCTCGCGAAATTTGTATGATCGTATGTGCACAAATGGAAGTGTCAGAGAATAAATGTGAGAGAAAGAGAGAGAGGTGATATGTATTCTAGAAAGGGCAAATTGTGATTTCCTGCGCGTGAATGAACAAGCATGAAAGAAGACGGTGGAAAAATGAAGTGGTGTGAGTGATGTGTGTGTGCTGTGTGGAAATGATGATGCACGAGAGGAGAGAAGGCAGTTGGCAATTTTGATGAGTGACCTGTGTACAAAAAGCAATGGTAGACTTTGAGTGTGTGAGTCTAGAATAATTCAATGTTAAAAATTTAAGTTTTGAAAAAGGTCCAGGTATGTGGCTTTTGTGAGTCATGTCCATTCTGGGGAAACGTTTGACGAGAGTACGATTTTTTGGATAATCTGAATGATGTCTAGGACGGGTGAGTAGGAGCTTCAGATTGATAGTGTTGTGAGACCTGAATGGTTGGATAGGTGATCAATAAAGGAATGGTATAACACGGATGTTTTTGGGGTGTGATGAAATGAGAAATGGTAGGTAAGTGAATTGATCTCTGTGGAAGAATGAGAGTATGATGTTGTAAAGTAATATTCTTTAACACAAGAGTATCCTAGTATAACTTTGGTTGGTGTTGGTAGAGATAGACTGGAAGTGAAAAGTATGATTGATTTTTGTGTTGGTGAAGGAAGATGTTGAAGTATGTTTGGATGTTAAATCAGTTGAGGGTTTAGGAATGAGATTATTGGATCATTATGTTCTATTGTAAAATAAGTTAGTGGGCTTGGATGAGAGGAAGGTGAAACGAAAGGAAGTAGATAAATAAAGTGAGATAAGATAAGTCACAGCAATGAAGAAATAGTATGATAAGAGCGCTCGCTAGTAAGTCGGTTGAATGTTGACAAGTCTGAATGACTGAACAATTGGGGCAAATGAAGAAGCATGTTAATAAGTGCAAAGGAAGTATTGGATGTGCTATAGTAAGGAAGTAAGGAATTGCCTAACAGTGAATGGTGGAATGAAGAGGTGATGAAAGCGGTTAAAGGTAGCAGTAATTATAATGTACTAAAAGCAAATGAGAAGACTCAAAAGAAAGTAGCTTGGAAATATATATAGGAGGAAAAAAGAAATACTAAAAGATGCAAATGTAGGAGAAAAACAAGAGGTAAATGAAGGTTGAAGAGAAGATGAATGGGGACTTACACTGGAATAGAAGCTCTTCTGGAAGGCAAGCGCGAAGGTAGAATGAGAATATGGGGAATCTGCTTAGAATAATGAATAGGGATGTGCTTTTGTATACTGAGATGAATGGCAATGTGAGGGAGTGTGAAAGAACCATTTCGAAAATCTGCACAATATGATAGCAGTAGATGAGAGAGATGACTGAGTGATGTGTGTGGATTTCGATGGTTGCAGAAGGTAAGATCAGTATTTTGGGATAGAGTTTAGTAAGGAGGAGGTAAAGGGTAGAGGGTAGAGTAAAGTTGAAGAATGGTAATATATATATATATATGATGAACACTACTGGTGAAATGACAAGAACGGAGCGAGATGGGGAATTGATTGGATTATTGGAAGTTGTGTAATAACAGTGTTTATGGAGGGTTAGTCAAGGGAATTGAGGAGAGGTAATAGTAAGCCCTTAATATACAGGTAAAGGGAGAAAAGGGAATGTAAAATTATAGGGGAATAAGTTTATTGAGTGTTGTAAGGAAGGTATATGCTGGTATTTGGTCGAAAGAGGCGTGAGTGACTGAAGAACTGATTGTTGAACGAAACAAAGTTGCGTTTAGGAGCTGGTAGGGGATGTGTGGACCAAATCTTTAAATTAAAGCAATTGATATGAAAAATGAGGGAAAAAGAAGAATAAATATGTATTTTAGGTTTTATGGATATTGCAAACAGGCGTAGATGGATAGAAGTTAATAGGGAAACTTTCATGCGCTGTTATGTGATATATGTGTTACGGTGATCAGGCTTCTGAATGGATCAAAAGTTATGTAAAGTGGACGATGAGTGAAGCGGTTTAAGATAATAAATGGTAGATTGGTTTAGGATTAATAGCGGAAGTGAGACATGTTGTTATGTCTCATTGGTTTCAGTTTGCAATTGGATGGGGTTGGTTCGAAAGAAATTCGAGGTGGGATGGCAGGAAATGTGTTAGAGAATAAGTAGAGTGGAGAATGCAGTGGAGGTGCCCTTACCTATGTATATGCGGATAATTGTTCTGTGTGGAAGAATAGAAGAGAGCTTTTGAGAGGATTGTAAGAGAGATTTGGCAGGGTGGGTAAAAGGAGGGTTTGAAAGTAAACGTAGTAAGAGTAAGGTCTGCTTGTGAGGAGGACAGTCTAGTGATTATGTAGATGTGAGAGCAGCTGGAACCAAGTGTACTCTCTAGGGTATATGTTGGATGAGAAGGGAACGCGATGATGCAGAGTGGTCAGAGGAAGGATTGTGATGGCATGGAAGAGTTTGACTGTGGACAATTTAAATCGATTGTGGAATGTAGGACTAAGTCTTGAGTAGCGCTAGGGTCTTACATTGAGGTATGGTTGTTACTATGTTATTGTTATAGTGTGAACTATGGTCTAGACCGACTAAAAACGCTATTCCAAACAACTGGATGCAGGTAATCTCAGAAGTCGCAGGAAGTATTAATCTTCGAACTTAGGACAGGAATATCTCTTATTCTTTTCATCGAGATAGGGTGCAGTGCTGTAACAGTGTTTGGAGTTTTTATTTTTCCAAGCGTTTGAGTTCAGAGTAACTCAAACTAAAATTATTGAAATGTGGATACCATTTTTCTTTTTTGATTCGGGTCATTTACATTGAGAAAATGCTGCATCTTTAATTACTAATTGAAGTTTATGAATAAACCTAAAAAAAATTCAAATCGCACCTGGAACAATCTATTTGGGTATTGCTAATTATTACAGTCTAGCCATGTAAATTTGATTAAAGAATAATTTATTTATTTATTTATTTATTTATTTATTTATTACCCCTGGGCTCCTCAACCTACGCCGGGCAGAGCCACAGATCTATCAGGGAGGTGATCTGATGAAGTGTTCCGTAGGGAGTGTGAATAGAGCACTTCAGCAGGAGGTGTTCGACAGATCCAGGCTCTGTTAAACATCTTGGCAGAGTGGAGATGGAGTTTCTTGAGGTCGGAATCGATGTTCATATTCTTGAAGATCCGGACACACTGATCTCATCTGTGAAAGGGAGATTTGCATCTTTCGTGGAGTGTGTGTGCCTTGAGTAGGGATACCCGAGGGTAGTAGTTAATGAGACTACTTGGACGTAGTTGTTTGAGGTATCGTTGGGTGTGCATGAATATATTTTGGATAGAGAAGTGTTATTTGGGGGAGGGGGAATGGTTCTAAAGAGTTCACCATAATAGAGGGCTATGCAGAAGATGGAGGGGATTTTAAACATTGTGTTCTTGTAGGTAGTTGTGACATGGGTGAGAGGGGTCGAGAGTCCTGAACATTGGGTTCCTATCACATATATATATAGAAAGAGATATATATATATATATATATATATATATATATACATATATATATATATATATATATATATATATATATATATATATATATATATATATATATATCCAGGGGGTATTGATCCTTGTTATGGTTTTCAGTTGGAGAATTAGCAACAGAACCATATATATATATATATATATATATATATATATATATATATATATATATATATATATATATATATATATATATATATATATATATATATATATATATATATATATATATATATATATATAAATATATATATATATATCATATCATCATCATCATCATCATCACCCACATTCTTTCCACATGACTGGGGATAAGGTGTGTCAATGCACTGGAAACAGAAAAGTAAGAGAAGAAAATGACACAAGTCGAAAAGAAAGCCTGGCCTTACTGCCCCCTTTATACCCTTAAGTTAGAACTTGCCGCAGTCAGAAAAATCCACCTAGGGCTTCACGAGACTGCGACGGACCATCACTATGGCATCTCGTCAACGTAGGGTTCATCTCTTGGCCCAGATGGGCCACAACCATACCCCAAAACAAAACTCCGCCATTCACTCTTATTGTGAACCTTTCTTCTCTTCTCTGCCAAACTCACATTCCTCTCCTCCACGCATTCCTTTACTGACTCAATCCACTTTTTCTTCGGTCTCCCAGCCGTGCGATTTCCAGAGCACTCACCACTATATATCTGCTTGACCAGCCGACTATCATCCATCCTTTCCAGATGACCAAACCATCTCAATGTACTTTCATTTATTTTCTTATTTACTCCTTTCTTCACACCATACAACTTCCTAATGCGTTCATTCCTCATTTTATCAATTCTTCTCACACCTAACACGCCCCTAAGATCGTCCATCTGAACACATTGTACTTTAGATCTATACCTCTTAATCTAGTACATAGTTTCACTAATATACATTAACACAATTAACAAGATACCCTCATGTAAGACCAGTGGTGTAGTGGCAAATTTTCCAGTGTGGGAACGCTAAATATATTTGTCTAATTATAAGGAAGTCGTATTTATATGATTTCCTAGAATGCCAACAATAGCTAAGAGCATAGAATGTATCTGGGCTCGCTGAATAACGCTGAGTCTTCAGGAATTTATTTAATAATATGGATAATTATAGGAAAAAGAAAATAAAGAAATAGTAACCTTGTTTTTATAGATTTACTTAATTACTTTATTATTTTGCAATGCATCATAATTCATAAAATAGTTATACTTATATTCAACTATTCTTATGTAGGTTAAACTAACCTTACTAACATAACCTCATTTTTTTAATGAAACATATTCCATAAATCACAAAGAGAGAAATAAAATAAATCCAAGAAAATATAATCAACCGTTTGCAAATAATCAGCAAATGCGTCTTCTTCTTTGTCGGGTTCATGTTTAGCTCGTCGAGTTCTAGTATCATCAGCTGAGCGGCGTTGTCGTAACCATGTCCTGTGTCCTGGCGTAATGCTCCGGATTCCAGGTCCGGATATTTGGGCCATTCAACTTGATAAACATTAGGGCTGATACGTCCTCAATGATCAGTCTTGTTCTAGTTGGCGATATTATTATATTTATATGAATAAACCCCCTTTCACGCTCTGATAAATTGCAAGGAATGAGCTTGGAGCAATTCATTAGTGGGTTTAAATCCTTTGGAATGACCGTGCTGTTTTCTAGATAATCTCTGAAGCCGTTTTTAATTTTGTTTAAATTCAACCTGAATATTTCGATTTCTTTTTCACCGTATCCAACTGATTTGTTGGGAGGCCAGGTTTTGCTTTTTGCAATTCTGAAAGAAGTGAAATGTATTCTTTCTCGTGATTGTCGGTCGGTGTAGATGGTTCGTTGCTGCTTCTAGTGGTGAAAAACCTTCTATTAAGGTTGTTAATGACACTTGATAGCAACTGCTGGTCATTTAATAGCAGTTATTTTGCTACTACTTGTTAAGGGGACACCACAAAAGTTACCCTCGATTGCAGCTCTTTTGGCCTCCAGGCTTTTAGTGCAAGGTTTCTCTTTAAGGCACTCGAAAAAAACAATTGAACTTCTTATGATTTTGTCTGCATAAACTACAGTCGTTTGCCTGTTTTGAAGACATTCTGAAACCATCGACAACTCTGCTAATATGTCATACATGCTGACAGAAATTGAGTTGATGTCAGGCGTTTAATCAATCCTCTGTACATCGCTCTTTCAGTTGTAGTTCTGTTCTTGTCTTATTGGGCCATCTTAAAATGGAGTACAATGCTTGATAGCCATACCAAACGGCCGTTGCTGTTTTTAAGAAACTGGATACCCATCTCGTACCCAAAATACGACCAATCAAGTTCACTAGCACACTCGGCTAGTTCTCTTTGGTTTTTAGATGATTTGCTATAAAGAGTGTATAGCTTATCCATAAAAATTTGAAATTGGTTAACAGCTCCCACATCATTGATTGAATCACTTACAGCTAACTCTATCCTATGGTTCATACAGTGCCAAGGAACAATGTTTGGAAATTGCTGAAATAACATTTCTACGACGCCAGATTTTTTCCTAACATGACAATAGCGCCATCAGAGGCAAATGCAACTAAATTCTCTTTTAGGTACTCATGATCAAACCCGTGTTTGTTCAAACAACCTAAAAGAGCCTCAAAAATAGAATAAGCAGTTTGATTTGACAATTCAATCAGGTTTAAGAATAAAACATTTGGTGGAAGATCTTTGCTGGTTTCACATTTTAAATAAACGATCAAAATAGATTTATCACTAGTTTAGATGATTTGACATGATTAGCAGTTGCACCTAAATCTAGAGAGTAATCCTACACCAATGTCCACACCATTCAATTTCTGAAATTCCAAAAGTTCGGAATAGTCAGAAAAAGGCCTATCATTTTTCGCCAAGTAGTAAGCTGATCTAAATATTTTTATGATAGATTCGAGGTTGGACATGTTCATTTTATCACAAACATTTTCAATAGTTTCCTTATCCACCTTAGGAGATATGGTCTCAGCTGTCAAGTAGCCTGCTGATTGTTTGTGAAGAAAAATTTTTTTTCTTAAAGAAGTAAGTTTGGCAGACTTATTAGACCCATTGAAAGTGATTGTAAATGCATACCATTCTTTAGAAATTGAAGTACGTTCCTTTTTGAAAGCACCAAGATGAGAAACTTGGCTACATAATGTACAGCCTAATTTACCTTTTTTTGCAATCTAATCAAAGGAACGTTTCTTTTTTGCGTTCCCACATATCCTTACAGCATATAGAAGGCCATTTTGATACATTTTCAACGTCAGGTATTGCCGAAGATGAAGAACTTGCAGAAAAAGAACTTACAGCTGTTGCCGGTAAACCACTTTATCATCTGAATCCTCGGTTAAATGTTCGCCTATATTTTTATTTTGTTGTTTAGTGAAGAACGACGGTAGGGTTTTTGATTTATCTTGGACGATTCCATAATGCATACTGACACTGAGTAATTGCGTTCACCGTTCAGTTCGTCTGATTATTCATTATTAACAACGGCTACAGACAACAACGTCAAGCGTAAAGCGAACTAACGTAACGCACAGGCACAATGAGAAGATATTGAAGACAGACAGATCACCACACCAACGCTGGATGCGCGACGGCCAGGCGACAGTGTTTCCACTTGAGGGATTTTTATCCCATTTAGCGACATTCTTTATGCAATATATTTCTTAAGATCAACATCACCGAGTTTACAAATGTTTGTAAAGTATTGTTTTATTATTTCATCAATCATTCATTTTATACCAAATCAATATTCAGCAATAAATTGGCTATTTTTTTGTTGTTTTTTTTACTGCGGAAAACCAGTGTGGGAACGCCGTTCCCACGCGTTCCCACTCCACTACATCACTGTGTAAGACCCTAGCGCACTCAAGACTTAGTCCCTTTACTTCCACCAACGATTTAATTGCACCAGCCACCTTCCTACCATTCAGAACTTTCCTGAAGTGGCGCACGAAAATGAAAGCGTTTCACGATAATGTGAAACGGTTAAACACTCAGCCCTGAATTGAACGAAGTGCTACCAA
>JABUQX010113671.1:0-15000 GCA_015478945.1 Trachelipus rathkii
AAACTTTTCAATATTAAAGATAAAAAGAATGCAGCACATAATAAATAAATTCCAAAACTTTCAAAAACTTTTGAATATTTTTAGAAGAATATTTTGTCTCTTTTTCTAACCTCAAAATTTTCTTTTTAAAATCTTTTAATCTTTTTTTAGCTTTTCTTTGAGGTTTCCAAAGAAAGCCACTCTCGCTCTATTCAGCAGTAATAAAGGAAATTGGGTCTGCACAGCTGATATCAAAGCCTCTCTGGAAGAGTAATACAGCGTAATACTTAACTAAGATTTGTGGATTTGGATATTTTGTAGATTTTAAATTGAAGATTTTTTCATATTTGTTGACTATTTTAACAACACTTAATAAAAAATATATATATATATATATATATATTAATATATATAGTATATATACTAATATATATATATATATAATAGCTATATATATATTATATAATAGGGTCATATTTTATACTATTAGGCGGTTTATATATATATATATAGAGTATAATAATATATATATTATATATATATATATATATACTGTAACTTTTAATATAAATAATAATATATAATATATATTTTCTATATATATAATATATATATATATATATATATAATAAGTTTAATATTATTATATAATATAATATTATATATATATAGTATTATTACATATATATAATATAATAATATCTTATATTTATATATATATAAAATTTATAGAATATATATATATATATTATATATATAATATATATATATATTTTAATTTAACTTACAGTTAATTATGGCAGAAGACTAAGAGTACATCGATTTATTCAGCAAAACAAAAAAAATGTAATATTAATAATATACTCATATATATTATATAATATAATTATAATATACTATATATATTTTATTTATAAATGTATATATACTATATACTATATTATATATATAAATAGTACTAAGATATATATTATATATATATATATTATATATATATCATATATATATTATATATATCAGTAGTTAATATATAATATATTAATACATAATATTATTGATAATACAATGTATTAATGTCTATTTTCTATACCTATAAAAGTAGAATATATATATTATATATACTTTATTATAATTAGTAATAATAATTTTATTATTTATTCGAATCTTTAAAAAGTTTTTCTTCTACATATTAAATTTTTTTCATTTAAGTTAATTATATAATATATATACTATTACCTATACGTAATAGTAGTATTAGGGCTTATAGTTAATCGGGTATACCAATTTTATTAACCTCAGTAATTTTATCAGGATTATCCAGTATACACATCAATAATATAGCCGATACTACCTAGATTATACCTAGATATATACTGTAATTATATATAAATGATTATCTAATCTATAGGTTTAGTATATATATATATATATTTCAACTTCATAATTAATATGAGAAGCCTTCTATTAGGGCTGGTTTAGATAGTGTGATATTTAGATTTATATTCTGTGTGGTGGTAAGGCTTTTCAAGTTTGTTTCTACTTGCGCATGTTCTTCTACTGATATTTTCTGTTTTCAAGTGGCATGCTTATGCTCACCTTACACCTAGTATTATTTGGTGTGGTGAAGATAATAAGGTGTATATATATATATATATATATATATATTAATATATATAATATATTATATTAATATATATATAATAATTACTATAATATTAATATTTTTTATATATATATATAAATATATATATATATTAATATAATTTATATATAATAAATATAGTATATATATTATATAATATATAATATATTATATATAATATTATATATTATTAATAATAAATTAATATATATATTTATATTATTATTTAAATATTATAATATATATATATATATTATATATAATATATATCTTATATATATTATATATATATTATATATATATATATAATTAAAAATTAACGTATCATATATATATATATCCATATAACAGTATAACATATATACACAGATAACTCCACTATAAATCTCCTAAAATTGACCACTATCATATCAATGACTAATTGACTTAAATATATAGATCTTATTTTACAGATAACTATATCAGTCCATTAACATTACATTAAATAACACTATATATCCCCTAACCTCTTCTCCACCTAGTCAACATCTCATCTTGTGATTCATATAACTACTACATTATACATCACTTATACTAAATCCTAGTCAATACATTATACCAATCAACTACTATATTATATATTAAAGGAGGCGACTTACTCAACTCGTGCCTACATCACATATCAGACCTGGTACATGTGAACACATCGGCCTAATATTATATATTATATATATATATATATATATATATATATACTACCACTACTACAATATCTCTTAATTTTTTTTTTATTCTAAATATCATTTTAATATTTTTTTAATATATATATATTATATATATATATATAATTTAGTATAGTATATTATATATATAATATATATATATATATATATATTTATAATATATATAACTATATTATATATATATATATATATATATAATATATATTATAATATATATATTATATAATATATATATATATATAACTATATATATATATATATATATATATATAATAATATATAATTATATATATATTATATATATAATAATATTAATAATATAATATATATATTTATATAAATTATAATATATATATTATTATATATATATATATATTATTATTATATAATATATTAATATATTATATATTTATTTCTGTTTATTTTATAAAAACATCATAAAAAGATAAAAAAAAAAAAAAAACAAAAAAAATCTCTTCTATGTCTCTCTCATCTACTTTCTCCTATCTCTAATCTATATATATATATATATATATATAGATATATATATATATATATATATATATATAAACAGATTATTATTACAGATGGAATTCACATATCCTCATCGAATTGAATACTCGATATACGCTTATATATTTTACTCTAATAGTATAATATACTTACAAAAAGCCTCCACCCGAATTCGCACAAAAGCCAATCAATCACAAACATCCCCAGACATCACTTTGTTCCTCATCCTCTTTTCACAACATTACACGGAAGCACAGGAAATAGATCTACAACCATTCAAAATAATCAGTGCCCTCAATCAATAAATTACACATATACACAATCAATAAATATTCATAATATATCAGCTACTCATAAAAATAATTGTCACTTTTCACAAACTACAAAATTCAAATTGGTACAAATAATTTCAGACGAATACTTATTAACCATATTACATATAGAAATATTACGCCATACCCCTACTCGTAGAATTCATAACACTCCCTCTCACCTACTCAATTTAAAAGGTACATTAAGCAAAATCAACTCACAAAATAAATTAACAAAAAGCATCCAACTCTTTACATACTCACAATGAGAGCATAGAAATACCCCTTAGAACCCTCTAATATAACATTTGAATATACTTGACAACTATATAAAACTAAAGTGAACATATCAATTAGAATACATTAACTAATATTTATAAACCTATACCATATAGATCTAACTGCTATGAAATATAACTCCATAATTAATAATCACATACACATATAAATTTCGGCATAGTTAAGGGTTTCTTTCTGAGAGCTTTCAAAAAAATATCACTCATAATTGAATCAAATCTATTGAGGGAATGACCTAATAAAGAAAAAAGAACATGGTAAGTAATGTAATAAAGCGTCTCCACAACTACCAATAACTAAAAACTATCCTACTATCTATACCACATAATAAAACGAAGCATTATAAGAGGATAATATAATATCTCATCCTCTCTGACCAAACAACACTGCAATAATACCTTGCTATAACAACATACTATCTACTACTCTAAATACTAATGAAACAATAATCACCACTTGCCAATATAATATAATTACAATATATAATGTAAGACCTTTCATAAATAAATACATAAATTAAAAATTAATTGCCCAATATAATCCCTTACCATTAAATCATGCACGAGAATAAATTGTACCAATATATCACATATATTACTAATATCCTT
The DNA here is from genome assembly GCA_015478945.1 of Trachelipus rathkii. NCBI lineage: Eukaryota > Metazoa > Arthropoda > Malacostraca > Isopoda > Trachelipodidae > Trachelipus > Trachelipus rathkii. The sequence continues at coordinate 4,073 of JABUQX010113671.1, forward strand.
AAAAAACTCCCCAGCCTTATCTAGTCCATACATACATTTCAAACCTTTCACATAATTATAAATCAACCTACTGTGTCTCAAATTTGTCGACTATTTCATTCACTCAATTACATATTTTCACTAAGTCTTGTTATTACTTAAATACCAGTAATCTATTCTCACCCTTACATACTACTGATTAAAAATGACAATAGTTATTATCATACCCAAGTTTAAAACCTCAGAAAAGATCACTCACGCAACTTTCCTCTTTTCATATATCGACCCATACTTATACCGTCTCACTTAGTATTCTCTATCTAATAACTGTGCAAACTAATGGGAGTGAAAGATATACTCATTTTCTCACTATATTCATAACTATTACCTCTGTTGTCTCTCATCTCTCTTTTTCGCATAATCAGCTCTCCGAATCTTCCAGCCTCCATCACATGGACTCTCTATAAAAAAGTCACAGAGCTATCAACCTCTTGTGCATCATACTAAACACAAATTAATAAGACAGATAACATCTCTAGTAGAATTTAGCACGACTGCTTGTTTGAACTCTCTCATACACCGACATTGAAATCAATATGTGAAACTAGGCGGCATGAATATAAATAGATGTGTTAAGAGTCCTATATGAGAGTATCTCAAAGTCACTAATTTCGTCTATCGCCCATTGAAAAAGTCAATTAATTTTCACGCCAGTCCTTCGCTCATTTAAAAAACAATATACTTATATCTTCTATACTCTTATCATAAATCATAATTAAAAACACAATTATGTGTCTAGTCTTATACCTTCATATTAATAGATATTACAGCAGTACATGTGTGACTCATGTGGGTTTCGTTTCATGAAGTAACTCAGATTACTTTCTATAATAACCGTTAATAAATTTTATGAGATAACAGTGTTCCCATAAGGGCGAATCATTTTGTCCGCATATTCCTTAGTTCAATATATATAATCTAGTATAACTCTTACTAAGCCTAGATACATCTCACCAGCTACCCTCTCAAATATATATTATATATTTCCTTGCAAAAATGTGTACTTTTTATTTATCTTTAATAATTCACTAATCTTGAAACATATGCAGTTTTATATATACTAATATTAATACTCTATTAACTTAGATAGCTCCTCCTAGGTGATACCCACTTGCTACACTTGTACTCTTAAATTAGTATAACTTACCTATAATCCCTACCTGTAAGTAAGCATAATAACGCCTATGTTAATAATTTCAATACAAATCAGCAGTGTGCAAGCAGCATCTTAGCTATGGTGTTAGCATATCATATATATCTAGTTATGCTTCTGTAGTTAGCAGACTATAGCATCTATTTAATTTCTAGTTGAATTTTATAAATATTAAGTAGATGAAATTGAAATAGCCATCGCCCCCGTCTAAACCTTCAAATTGCCCCATCTACATATTGTTTCTAGGCCCATATACACCGTTCCATTTCACTACTCCCGGCGATAGTTATTCATAAAGGTTGAGCGATCTCTCGTACCACAACATATTGAGAAATAGAATCTTCGGGTGTCATGATTCAATTTTTTGTGATGACTGCAGTTAGCACTTTATCTTTTATATCAGTAACCTACTCTCAACTTGCACAGCTATAACGTCGATATATATGAACATTCCTCGAATTTATACATATATATATATAGAAAGTGTAAGTCTCAATTACAGTGCGAATTATCTATATAACAACGTATATTACTCTCAGATATATAGCACACTTTATTGAGAAAGAAAGCTTATTTGGTATTATACCCAAGCTCAAAACGAAGTAGTTGACCCGTTTTTTAGCTTTCCAGAATGTTAAATTAAAATGCCAATACAGAACGATCTTTTCGAATAAAGGAATATTTGAATATTAAACTTTAATATTCAGCACGAGCTTTAACCAGTGGAAAATTGTTTACCGCTGAAGCTTAAACGAATGATTTTTAAATAACTTATCAGTTTGCAAAAAATAAAAGGCGAATCGAAATTTCAAAATATCCAACCGCTCTCTACTCTTTTGCATTTGCATACCTGCAGGTTTTTCCAAGAAATAACCTCTTTTCTGAGCAACTCTTGACTATTTTTTTATTCTCCGGGGGGATGGCTTCTGGCCTCTATAGGGCATAAGTCAGAACTTGACTACTTGGAATGAATATTTTGAATTCCAGCTGCAGCCTGGTTGACCTGATCTCTTCCAGTCTCTCTAAGAATATTTTTTCTTGCAGCTTCTGCAGCTTTCCGCTTAGGCCGACTATTTTGGATATCTCTATCAGCTGGCGTTGATGAACTTCCAGCATCCGTCGCAGACGTAGAAGGGGGTTCACCCCTCCAGGAATATTTAATGATTGATTTGCTGGAATGACAGGGACTGTGTTTGACGATGAGGGTGTTGAACCACTATGGGTCAAAGAAAGCTCTAGGGGATACAAATATTTGACTGGATACAAGCTGACTTGTCCCCCAGGAGTCCTGACGTACACCGATCTGACTTTATTGTCGTCACCGATTATAAGATCTACGACTACTCCAATTTGCCAGGATGGACGTTCTTTTACTGGACTTTTGATAAGAACAACGTCATTCTTCTTGACTAGATTATTCCAGTTGACCTGGAGATCTTTTCCAGTCTCTCTAAGACAGAGAAGGTACTCATTGTACCACCTGGTACGAAATTATTCGAATTTTGCTGAAGAATATTTGAGTGACTTTACTAGCTCTTTCTGAGCCGAAGTTGAGTCCCAGAACTGATTATTTGATCCAGCTCCGGGTAACGCCATAGCGGTTTTTGACAAGGGTTTGATGAAATTGTTGGGAGTAAGAGGTAATATCTCATTTGAACTTGTGGTGTAGGTGAGCGGACGTGAAATTATAGCATCAGCAATATCTGACAATATCGTAATGTAGTCGAATAATTCAACGAGGAACATCCAATTGTTTTGAATAAACAATCCTTCACCACACGTATTAACCGTTCCCACTGGCTTCCTACCCATAGGCTATACAGAGGAATTCGTTTATGCGAAATCTGATTTTTTCTTAAAAACTCACTCCCATTTTCTGACACGAGGAAAGTTCCTAAGAAATCAGTTCCTTGATGGAGCGCGCGTTGTCGCTATAGACACAGTCAAGCACTCCGAAACGATAAACAAATCGATATTTCGCGTTTACCGATTGTATAATGATCTTTTAAGTTATGATAATTGCATATAATAGTAAGGTATCAACTATTGACACGAGTGAGACTAGCAGAAATGGATTAGTGCATATTCGAGAGTGTAAATTGAGCTACTCCAGATTTACACATATATATTCATTTGAGCAGGTGTATAGAACTCATATGAATTTCTCATTCCAATGTTGCGTGGATATGTTGCATCTACTTCCTTACTCTATGCTTATTAGGCTGAATAATTCATTCTTTGGATACGTGTATTGCATTTACTCTCGCTGTGTGGACAGCAGGTGGGGGTGTTACCATACTTCATTCCAAAGGCTCAAAGCGCACAATTCACTCTGACCATCTTATTTGCTTCAGATTTAATACATTCACTTGTCTAGAAACTTATCACTTATATGATGGAGGTAGCGCTCTTCTTTAGTAGCTCACCAGCTAAGCCTTCGTGCCGCTTGAATAATTTGTTGAAGAGTCGCCTTGTATGTTTACGCAGGTGAATAGCTATACATCCTCATGGATGACGCATCACGCTTCATGAAATTAACTTGCGAGAGGTGTCGGTTGACTTTTTGCAACAGACTTAGAGACGAGACTCATAATTCTATTGTCATTCTAAATACTATGATTTCAAACATATTATTTAACATTGCAGCTCAATTGCACATCAGAATACGCCTCTGCAATCCTGATTAGCACTTATATACATCCAGAAAAAAGTACTCTTATACATTAGTGTGTTCTTCACCGCCCAAGTCCCCTGAAATTATTCAGTACACCGTTGATTCGGACACTAGTGCTCCTAAAAGGAGTATATTTTATAATTACTCACTCTCTATCTCATAGATTAAAGTGTAGTGTGTATCTCAGAATCGATTTCTCTCTCCTTGATATAGTATGCTTAGTCATACACGGATATGATTCTCTAGATCGTCGATTCACATGTGTTTTAGACTGCTCTTAGGACTTGCGCATCAAAATATCTGCGCAGCAGATTTACCATAAATACGACGCTGATAGATAACGACTACTCGCTATATATTTCGATAGCTCCTGTTCTAGAAGATGTTCTTCTCGGACTATCCTGCACTCCCTACAGACACTCTTATCAGATTTCCTCTTGGTGAGAGACGATGTTGCTTTCGCTCGTTGGGTTCTGGAGATTGAACATGGACTCCGCATAGAGTAATTCAGTTAGACTGGGACCAGGACAATGAAGTAATAATAATAATAATAATAAATAATAATATAATTTATAATAATAATTTATAATCAAATTTTGAACAAACAGCAACACAGGAGAATGCTGTATTTTCTCTACGCCAAGTCAGTACATCGCTTTATAATAGCTCAATTATTGAATTCTGTTGCTTTTTTTTCAGCCTCCTAAATGTATTTCTGTCTACAGAGAATTTTCTTAGTATTATCCTGGAATAAAATAAAACTGCTGATTTTAATACAGTACCAAGCTTTCGTCCGTACACTTCAGACATTTTCAGAAAAGAGAAGACAATGTGTTGTGCGCTTATTGCTCAGATTATGAGATATTAACATGTTTCTTATGGCACACATTTTTGTGTGATATTACTCATGAAATTCTGTGACATGTACAGTGTCTCTGACTGGAATTATTTCTGTTTGAACGTATAGAAATTTAGGAAACTTAACGAATAATTCCTCTTGAAGCGAAGAGCTCAATTGGCGCGAATATCTTGCCACACGATTCCTCACGAAATATTTGCTTAATTTTCGAGATCCTTTTTGGATCCTAATGAAGAGTTATCTCATGCGGAGTCGAGAATATGTTCAATTCCTTGACTTGACACCCGACAGTCCACTTAACTTTTGTGGTAAGCACTTTAATGCTAAAACACAGACAATAACTCCAAACAGGGAAGCGTTCTTCCTTTGCAGGAGGCGATTTTTCCTTTTTGACGAAAAAAAAAGTTTGACCTCTGCGCTGAAATTGAACATACATCACGAAGGCATAAGGCAACATAGTGCTTTGCATCGCAGAATATATTGAATACTTAATTCAGAGGTGCACTTGACTCAAATGAAGATTTCTAAAAGAGACTCCTTCGAGAGAGGTTAAGTCCTTGCTCAATGTTCTCGCATGAATTTTTGATTGGGAGCGATTATTCGTCCCCATGTCCACGTTCAAGTTTTTCTTCATAAGAAGCGGCCTCGATACGGTGACGGGAGGTAAAGGATAGGGGATCGAAACTTTTGAAATGCTTCGGCGACAGGAGCTGTCTCTTTGGAAGGACACTATTTAATGAAGTGTCACTAAGACTCAGACTATCTTGAACGGTATTATATAAATATCCATCCTAAAACTCTTCTTCCATCACTTTGATATGAGTTTGGCAGTATTACCTCCCTGCCTTGAATATTATCTTTTGGATCTGGACAATTTGAGTTTCAGGAGCACAAGTTGAAGCCCCATCACTCATACGTTTAGAGGTGGCTTCGAAAATATCTTTGAAGTTCGTCTATCATAAAGATTTTTAGAGTAGTACAAAAATTAATCAACGTACAGATTTATTTGAAGAACGAGAGGTACAGAGATCAGGAGGGTAATTTTTTTGGCGTGATTTGTACAATAACAGCCTGCTAGCACGTAAGGGCTGACGCCTCAACCCAAGATGAATGTGGCATAATTTTAAGTGAGGTAACTCGCCATCATCCTCCAGAAAAAAACAGAAGGATTTCTGTTCTGCTTTCTAATTTAATTGATGCTAGAGGTAAGGTTCGAAATATCGCCAGAAGATGATTTGTTCGTTCTGAAAGCAGTATAAACTTAAATAGGGAAAGGCGATTAAATCTACTAGGATACGATGCTGATTAATAGTGAAGGATTACAACCTATCTTTCAGGCTGCAGTTAAAGACGGGACGAATTTTTTTCGTCACTTGAAGGGCCTGTTTTATTTATTTGTGGGGTTCCATGTGAATTTATGAAAATCTTTCGATGCACTCGTCACAGTTCTGTCCACAATACTTCTCTATTAGGGTATTGACTTGAATATTTCGCGCCATACTTGTTAAGGTTTGCAAGCCTTGATGCAAGTCAATTTGCTTTTTTGACACGTTGTACCTCGTTGCGAAGCAGGCAACGTGATGATTTGATGGGACTGCTCAAAGAATATCTGAAACACGAAAAGTCCACGTGGTATCTTCCGTCTCGGAACTCTATCCCTTTGTGGAATCTCTTGAATGAATATTTCGTCAATGGGAACCTGGTCCGCTTGCCTCATTGATACGCGCAAAGACTGATAATTTATAGAGGTTCTCGCAGGCAAGTCAATCAGTACTCAGTGTTGGGTATGTAAGAGTGGGGTTGAAAGTACTGAGGTAGCCGGTCCACTACAAGGATTGATTTAATGTTCCGGACGTTCCTGACAGATCTTTGATATTGAGAGGTATGGGGAGCTCGGCAATTTCTGTCATGATTTTTTGACAGCTTTCGGCGAAGAATTCTTCCAAAAGATTTGTTTCAATTTTGGGTAAGGTGACAAAAAAGATGGTTACATGGCCGAAAAGGTCTACGTGCCCATGACAAGTTGCTAGGCACTGCCCCGAAGTGCATTTTCCGTTTTTACAATTGGCTTTAAATAAAATGAAGATTAGGCTGCTATCTGATGCCCCAGTTCAGCCATGAATATTTGAAACTCTGTCAACATTTATTATATTGATAGTGACTATCTGCCACTTTTGAAATGCATTTTTTGGGTAAATATTTTTGCATAGCCTCGCGTCAGGTCCTTTACATAAATTTGCCAGAATATCACAAATTCAGAATCAATCTTTAGCAGGTAGGGGCTAGAATATTTCACACAACAAATGCCCATCTACTAAATTTTTAAGACCGTTGAAGGATTTCTTAATTCTTTTCTAGCGCCAAAAATGGTTTTAATGGAGACTCTCGATGACTATTTTCAAATTGGACATCCCAATTTTTTTAAGAATGCTCGCTATGAAAATACGTGGACTGATTACCTAAATCGAGAAACACACGCGGCACCTTAACTTTTTGGAGTATGTGGCAACTTTCTTGATGTTAAGGGAGAGGTGGGCAGAATATTTTGACCCACGGATGAGGTTGTACCTGTATTTTTATACAGATATGATTAGAAGAGCCGCTGGCTTGACTATCTTGCTCTTTCGTTTATATGACTGATGGTTGACGTTTTGACGACTATTATCTCCGAAAGCCCCTGTGTACGTTTTGACTATTTTTTGGAAACATAGAGCCGTTATTGTGGGATTTTTAGGCGCACATTTTGCGCATGGGTGCTAAGGTCATACTCTTGCAGGACATTATTAGCGAATATGCTTGCGTGTGCTTGAGCTAGCTGAAGCACATGCGCTAGCTCTTTAAGCGATTCTCCTGCTTTCAGGGAGAAGAATTACTTCACATAAATATAGCGATGATTTCTGTTTGGCAAAATTTACTTTTGTTTAATGTAGGAAATGAATTTACCTGAGGCGCAATTCATAAAATCTTTCTTTCTTGTTATGTATGGAGAAGACCACCTTTATGCTGTTATCGAGGATTTTTTGTGGTGTTCTTAACTTAATATTGGTTGAAATATTTTTACTCTCGTTTATACTTTGGCTGCGACATTCTTCATGTTGAGGTATCGTTTGCTGTATCCAATATAAGCGGCGTTACATCCATTCAGAACATTAAAATCGGTACACAACGTTACTAACCTCACCATCCATCAGCGCTTCACCAGTAGAGAAGCTACCAGCTTCAGATTTTCAATGACTTGTAGTAAGATCTTAATATAAGCGCTTTCGCGTCTTTTGCTTTAATAAGTTCTTTCAAAATTAATTTAAATTTGTTTTCTTCCTCTTTTTTCTGACTAATATTTCAGTTTTATAATATACAAAGAGCTTATCTTTTCATTTTCCGTTGATAGCTATTGGCGAATAACTTATTTAAAAGTGTGCCTTTATAGTTTTTCTCTATAATTATACTGGGGGAAGTTATTGTTTATGAGATTCTTGTTATCCTTTTAATTTCTAAATCAAAAAGGGTCCAATTAGATGATATCTTAAAACGCTCGGTGAACTAAAAGTCTTTATGGTAGAATTTTGTAGTTTTTAGGGGAGTGAAGGAAGTCGAAATTCAAGTAATGTTCGCCTTATCTGTAGATTTAATGTAGACATTTCTATCAATATTTTCCACCCTCTTTAATTTTAATGTTAACATCTAAAAAATTAATATAGCTATTTTTTGCCCTTTCAAAAGTAAATTTCAAACCACTGAGATCTTCTATTTTGGATTTGAAATATTATTTTTAAAACAAAATGTTCAAGAAGTTAAAAAAAATATATTGCAATTTAGAACAGTATCCTCTTTGAAATGTTATTTTCATTGAATGATTGGTTTGCTGATTTTCGCGTGAGGAATCATTTTTTTATTAGTTCGTTATGAAATCACGTTAATAATATATTTCAATATATGTTTTACCATTGAAGCTAAAAGGTGTTTTCGTAGTACATATATAAAGTAAACTTTTGAGGATGTCTTCATTTATGGATGGTGGTGGTTTTATTTCATGATGATAAACATTTTCTAATATTATGTTAATAGTTTCAGATATAGGAACATTCGTGAAAAGACTTTGAACATCCAAAGATATAATTTTGTTAACATCGAAAGAATTAATGTTATTAGTTTTTGCAAAAATTCATCTGTTGATTAAACTATAAATTTTTTGTTAAATAGGTCTTAGTGGTATGTTTTGTTTATATATTTTTTTGGGGGGGGGGAAAGAAAAATTTTTTTTATCCCAAAAAAAAATGAGTCAAACGGTAATCAAAGTCATACTTACTATCGGTCTTAAGGGTGGGTTCTCAGTGTCCTTGTGAACCTTTGGTAGGACATAGAGGTGTCCATTATTGTATGATTCAATTCTTCTTATTTTATGTTTAATTTTTAATGAAAAAGCCCCATTCAATCCTCATTTTTCATTCGATCGTAGACGACATAGGCTTGTAATATTTAAACGACCAGAACATGTTCAGAGTTCAAATCCAAAATAGAAGATCCAGTGGTTATGAAATTTACTTTTGAAGGGCAAAAAACTAACTCTATATTAATTTCTTAGAACACTAACAATAAAATTAAGAGGATGAAAAATTGATAGAAGTGTCCACGTTAAATCTACAGATAAAGGAACCTACTTGAATTTCGACTCTTTCTCTCCTAAACTACAAAATTGCTACCTAATAAAGACTTTGTTCAGCAGAGCGTTTAAGATATCGTCTGATTGGACCCCTTTTGATTTAGAAATTAAAAGGAATAACAAAGATCCTGATAACAATAACTTCCCGGCCAGTTATATTTATAGCAGAAAACTTAAAGCACACTTTAAATAAATTTATTCGCCAATACATCAACGAAATGAAAAGATAAGCTCTTAGTAATATTATAAAATGAAATATTAGTCAGAAAAAAAGAAGGAAGAAAACAAATTAAGAATTAATTTTGAAAGAACATATAAAAGCAAAAGACGGGATAGAAGCTTATATTAAGATCTTACTATAAGCCATTGAAAATTTAAGCTCGTGCTTCTCTACTCGTAAGCGCTTTCGGATGGTGATAGTAGTAACGTTGTGTACCGATTTTCAATGTTCTGAAGTGGATGTAACGCGCTTATATTGGATACACAAACGAATACCCTCAACATGAGAATGTCGCACATAATTATAGAACGAGTAAATATTTCAAGCATATTAAGGAAGAACACCAAAAAAATCCCGATAACAGGCATAAAAGAGGCTTCTCATCATAACAAGAAAGAAAGATTTTATGAATTGCGCCTCAGGAAATCATTGCTGTTAAGGGAAACATAAACAGTTAATAACATAAAATATAATGAAATGTCTAATTGTTTTAAATATTTTTAAATAACAAAAGTCAATGTTTACTCTTTAAAATTATTAATTTTGGTTTATTTATTTTTTGTTATTAGTTTAAATAATATTTTATATAACAAAAAATTGTTAACTTATAAAAAAAATAAACTATTCTTGAAAATGTCCGAAGTGTACGGACGACAAGCTTGGTACTGTTATTAAATAAATAGTTTTATTTTATATTTCCAGGATAATACTAAAGAAAAATATATTTATAGATACATATATATATATATATATATATATATATATATATATATATATATATTTATATAATATATATATATATATATAATATATTATATATTATATATATATATATTAAATTATATATGGTATCAGTCTATAAAAAAAACAGCAAAGAAAGAAAATTCTGAAAAGAACTTACTTTTGCGTTTTCTTCTCAATTCCCACCAATGGACAATGAATTCCAAGAAGACCACCCAAGGTGTGAAAATTCCAGCGAGTCAGAGCCTACCACATAAACAAAACTGGAAAACTGCTCATCAACTTTCAGTTCTCAAGCTGCGAATTAATTTAAAAAATGCGAGGGTGAAAAAAAATTATGTTTAAGTAAAGAAAAATTGAAAAAGATACTCACTCAATAATAAAACGAGTGTTGCAAACAATTACACCAAAATTATTTAATAAAAATGAAGGAAAAAGTTTAAATATGCTCAATTTTTATATTTACAAACAGAGGTGGGCATAAGCACAAAGCGCAATTTGTGCTTTAGGTAAAAAATGTGCGCTTTTGGGTTTGCGCGAAATTTTAAAAATGTGCGCTTTTGCATTTGCGCTCAACAACTT
>JABUQX010113671.1:20000-25000 GCA_015478945.1 Trachelipus rathkii
TGTGAGGTTCAATGAGAAAACATTATTTACAAAAAATTCAGCATGATTAAAGAAGTTTAAATGGTGCCGCCAGGCTTTGAAATGTAATTTTTATAGTTTTTCCACATCACCAAGGAGGTAACTATAAAGATGCGTTTTATTTTAATGTGGTCTCTCGCGTGGGAAAATTTCACAATTCATTTAATAATGATTAATGTTCTATTATGTTTGTTTTATTACTTTCAATTTCTTTTTTAATTCAGATTTTGTTGCTTTAAGAGAGGATCCAATATTTGGCTAGTGCTACGCCCAATTTTCACCCCCTCTAAAAATGGACATAAAATTCGGAATTATCAGACGATTTTGACCCTATAGACATCAAACTGTAACTTTTTTTGGCCTCTAAAACGTTTTTTTCCGGTGTTTTTCTGTGTCTGTAGTCATTTTTTCAAAAATTTTCAAAACCCATGTTTTTGACATTTTTCGTATCAACTTCCGATTTTTTTCGAAATGACTCATATATCCATTACCTAAATAGTTACATTGAATATTTTCGATTTTTTGAGTTTTGTGCTCAGCGTTGTCCAATTTCCAAACCCACTTTTTCTGGATTTTGAAATGAAAAATTGCTGGATATTTTCCTGTTGTTTCGGGCGAAGTGGATAAAATTTTCAGGGCATATGTAGTCGGGGGAGAGGCACAATTTTGTACGTAAATAATTTTTTTGTTATATGCATTATTTGTGTTTGTTCTTGGAACAAATTTTCACAAAAAAAATTTAGGGAAATTTTTAAAAAATTTTCTTTTGAGTATACAAAAAAAGTATCTAAGTAAAAAAAGGTGTATCTCGCCTAACTATACAAGCCCTAAAAATTTGATGTTGATTGGATAAGTAGAAAAAAAATAATATCAATATTTTACTTTTTCAAAAATTTAATCGTTCCAAAAATTGAAATATTGAGATATTTTTTTTCTACTTATCCAATCAACATCAAATTTTCAGGGCTTGTATAGTTCGGCAAGATACACCTTTCGTACTTAAATAATTTTTTTGTTTACTCAAAAGAAAATTTTTTAAAAATTTTCCAAATTTTTTTTTTGAAATTTTTTCCAAGAACAAAAACCAAAACTAATGCATATACAAAGAAATTATCTAAGTAAAAAATATGTCTCTCCTCCGACTACATATGCCCTGAAAATTTCATCTACTTCGCTAAAACAGGAAAAAAATTATCGCAATTTTTCATTTCAAAATCCAAAGAAAGTGGGTTTGGAAATTGGACAACGCTGAGCACAAAACTCAAAAAATCGAACATGTATTTCTGTACTTTTGTAGGTAATGGACCTATCTATGCATATTTCAAGTTTGAAGTCATTTCGAAAAAAGTCTGGCAGTTGATGCTAAGAATTTAAAAAACATGGGTTTTGAAAAATTGAATATTTTGAAAGAATGACTACAGACACAGAAAAACACCGGAAAACAACGTTTTAGAGGCCAAAAAAAGCTACAGTTTTGTGTTTATAGGGTCAAAATCGCCTGATAATTCCGAATTTTATGTCCATTTTTAGGGGGGTAAAAATTGGGCGTAGCACGAGCTAAATATTGGATCCTCCCCTTTAGGAAATTTTTCCCTGTGAGATTCAACGACTTGAAGTAAATATTGCAATTGTTCTTCATTTTTGGTAAGGTGTGTGTTATAGTCTTTTATTAATGCAACAGATCTTTCTGCATTATTATTCACTACTCGTATAGAAGTTACAAATTTTTTAACTCGATTATAGTCTTCTAAGTCGTTCCATTTTAAGGGATGTTCTTTAAGAAGAACAGTAATGTGGAGCTAAGTTTTGTGAAAAACGAAAAGATTGAGCTGTAAACAAATGCTGCCAGTGTTTTATCATTTACTTTTCGTTATCATTTAATGCGTATCGTTTACTTGATGTATTTAAGCCTGGCTTCTGCAATACCTCAACCATTTTGCATTTCAACTTTGTGGATTTATTATTATCAAAAAATGAAGTGGATACGAGTTCTCGCTTAAAGACCATAAAAATGGGACTGACAGCGTGCCTTGCTACCAGTGTAGCTCTTGAATCGCATCAGATTTCAAGCTGTTCAAGGATTGTTAAATTATTCATTGGCCCACAAGAGCAGAAGGAGCTGAAACCATTAGGACAATAATAACGGACAGCAAACTTGACAAATTTTTCAAATCTCTTCTCTTTTACCTAACTTTACTTGCCCCTTAGAGAGTACAATTTTAAAGCGGCAAAGTACGCGTGCCACCCATCTTGCTCGATGCAGCGCACCAAGCGGACGGAATGAGAAGCCATTTTCAGGCGTACCTCCTTATATAAAGATTGTTGAATTCTAAAGTCGCGGTTAATCTGACCTAGGATGAAATTTCTGCAGCTTATCTTTACAGAATGTTACTATTTCATCATTCCAAAAGTTATGTGTACTACACGTTCCATAGATATTTTTATTTATGTCTTTCCAAATCTGCTGAAATCGTTTGAATAATGGAATATCTGGACCTTTTGATATGTTATAGCATGTATCTAAGATATCAGATATAATGATTTCATTAATGTGATGTCGACAAGGTAAGTAAAGTAAATTTCTTTGTAAATTATTTTCAATTCTGATACAAGCACTATTTTTGGGTCCAGTGTTAGACATCGTGGTATCAAAATACATACCTTTAATATCATCTTTCAAATTCTAATCTTGTAGGCAATCAATTACAGCATCTGCAATATTTTGTCCTGTTCCTTTAGCAAGCTTAGGTACAGCCAATTAAACTATTGATATACCTCCTCCAGATACTAAAATCCGTAACCTATCTACCCTTTCAGTTCCAGTTAAATCAGGCATTAACCTTCCATCTCAGTGTATTGTAAGAGGTGTCTCCGTGGTAAAGGAATGTCGTAGATCGTCAGAAATTTTCTTTCGCATGTCTTTTCTTTTTCGTTGTAACGTGCTTCTGCTTATAACCACCTCTTCAATATCTTTTTCAAGAAAAGAAACAGTAGCAGAGATGACCATCATTGCTTTACGATCGCTTATTTTGGTTCTATCTAAAGTCATAGTTAGGTCAGGTGAAATAATATGAATATTAGTTTTTTTTAGTTTTTTCAAGTTGAGACTCCCCAATCTCTGGTTGCCCATCACTACTGCTTGAGACTTAATCAATAAATTTTTCTCTCTTCAATTTTTTAATGCTTTGAAATTAAGACGGTCTGGGATCTAAATGTTCATCACTGCCATTACTTTCAAATTCAACAGCTGATGATTTTCTTTTGCGAAGAATTTCTTTGTCTCTTCGTGCATTTTCTTCATTAATCCTTTTTCGCTTTTTCTTTTGTTTTGCTAAGAGTTTCTTATCAACACCACTTATATATCCTCTTCCTCCCATATCTCTCTGAGCTTGCAAAAATAATTTGTCATCTTTAATTGATATCTTTCAAGTACATTAGCATGTGCAATATCAAAAAGATCATGTAAACAATTTTGAAATTTATTTACTTTATCCATTTGATTTTTGTTTTTCTTCAATTTTGAATTTTGAACTGACCTATAATATTCATACTCCTTCTTAATTTTGGCTATTATATGCTGTTTGGCTTTGATTGGAATTATACATTCATCTCAAATTTTTTAAATTTCTTGACCATCTATATTGGAAGCCTCTTTCAAAGTTTTTTGATGCTTTGTTAAGTAGAATAGGCCACGCAATACATCACCATTAGATAATAGTTTTGGCTTACTAATTTTATTGATAGTATGTCCAAGCAACCATAGTTTGCTGCCTTTTCTTGTTTTTATTGAAGAAGACATAGTGAATACAATATAATATACCAATAAATTTGAAGTATTGAATCTGAGATAATAAACAAAAATACTGCTAAACGTAAAATAATAACACTACAAGTATTCAATGAACTGCAGACTGAAAGGCAACTCACTACTCAAACTTCCGCCAAATTGCGGCAGCACTAAAACGTATTCAATTAAGCTGATATTTTGCAAAGAACATTTCTATATTCAACCTCACAATTTCCAATGTTGAAAGTTTAACTTCTATGAGAAATTTATTTTTGGGGCAGACATATAGTATATTATTTATAATAATATATATATTATATATATATATATATATATATATATATATATATATATATATATATATATATATATAATATATATATATATATTATATATATTATATATATAAAATATATATATATGATATATATATATATATATCATTAAAATTAGGGTCATAAAATATTAGTAAAGGTTCCGCGGCAAAAAAATGTTTGGGAATCAATGGCCTACCTAATTCAGCCATAGATGGGTGGAGTTCTCGAGGCAGATCCAAGTTAAAACCGACATGTCCCCATATACGGCATCTGAATGTGTGTAAGTCTAAGGTAGTTTGGGAATATACATTAGGTAAATAAACAGAGTTTGTTCCAGACTCTTCCAGTGGAGTACATGTAAGATTGAGAATAGAGATTATGTTTGAAGTCAAAGAATTGCATTGAGAAAAGATGAGACTGCTTAGAAAGGCGTGTAGCAGGAATCCTGCTCAATGGAGGAGGTGTGCGATTAAAGAGTTTAGAAGAGCAGCGTCCGTTGTAATAGCAATAGAATAAAGAGAGTGACGCAACAATTCGATTAATAAGAATAAAAACCTTAGACTCCACCTTTTCAAGAAGCTGTGTAAGTGGAATCATCCCAGATACTCCCCACACGGGGGGAACGAAACCTCTATAAGGTAACTGGGGTGGCATGAAGATATACTGAAGACGCCTCAGAACACACAACCTTTTAGAAGAAGCTTGCTTAGAAGCAGAAGTAAATATTATAATTCCAATTAAGGTCACGAGAAAAAGAAACACAAAGAATATTAAGGACAGACGAAGGTTTGAGTCAGGCTTTTTCGAATAAGATGTTGTAGCTGTGTGGAAGATTATGTAGAGGGGAAAGCTGGAGGAACTGAGTTTTTGAGCAATTG
>JABUQX010113671.1:30000-45872 GCA_015478945.1 Trachelipus rathkii
TATATTTGTGTAATGATACAATGGTGGTTTCCTTTATATATGTTATTGGTCTGTAGATTTCGAAAATAATGGTCTTCAGAACCATCGAAGAAATAAAAAATAAAATCAAATAAATATAAATAAATAAAATTCTTGCATTTTTTAAATTTTAAATTGCAAATTTACGTTTTTACATACCCTAAAGCAAGGAAATACACTAATCAAAACCACCATCCAGCCCCTCCTGCCACCTCCTGAGCCATCTGTGATCTATGATCTAGTTGATTAAGTCACATTTTCGAGTATCATTTTGAATAAACATAACATAAAATCAATTTCTTTATACAAAGTATCAGACAATATATGGCTGACCTAACAATTTCTCAGTAATAAAGCACTTAAGCACATTGAACTATTGAATATAACCAACAACGAGAAACTTAGCCCATTTTAAACAAGAATAAATGGTTAACATTAACAGAAGGACCACAAACTTAACATCGAGTAAATAACAACAATTATCCAAAAACGTAAATTATTCACACTTTGTCAAAGCATGTCATCTAACATAACAATTAATTACATTAACATGGTAATCATTTACAAAAATATTACTAACATTGTATGTAACTAATCATACAGACCAGCAACGTATGCCTACATAACAACAACCAGACGAATAAATAGCCATCATTAACAACTTAGCCAATAAAGCGAACATAAGAGGGAAGTAAAACAAGTTTTCATATTTTATAACATATAATTTTCATATAAAGACATAAAAACATATAAATACATAAAAATATAAGTTTATTTTAAATATATTAATTCATCTGATCAGCGAACATAGGAATCAAGTTGGGTACGTTCTATATATCTCTCTAAAGATTCAATCCTTTAAAAGGACTGTAAGGTATAAATGCCTTTCAGCACACAAACATTTATTCGGCATATTGATCAGCAGCACTCATCTCTCATACAGAGAGAATGTAAAAATTATCCAGGCTGCTAGTTATATAATGCATTAATGTACACTGTTTATACGGGAAACCCCATGTTTCGGTGTAAATATCTTAGATTACACCATGTGCTATATATGTATTAAGTCATCGAGTTTGTCAACATCGTTAAGATGTGATGTTAAATCGTTTTTTATTTTAAGCAATGATGTAATATTTTCAGATGTTCGAACTGGGAAACCTATACACGTACGCATGAAAGTCACACAATCGATGGGTTTCAATAGTTGCGTTCATCAAGGGTTTTAATATTGTCACACGACGAGAGCACAACGCCTATTCTATTATGACCTCTCACACTATCACCTCTGATAGATATTTCACTACTTGTCGAACCATTGGATAACATACCCTTATCCTCTAGCCATGCAGCAGCGATGTCGATAATCTTGATGAATCCAACAGCACAAACGAAAAAAGGTCTATTATTTGACTCTCTTGCAGGAATACAAGCAAATGGTATCGGTATCCATCAGGGACGACATAAATGTTTATGACGACAACTTGGGAATAACGAAGCTCCTCGGGAAGATATCAACAACAGGTGTGGAGATGCGAGGAGATGTCATAGTACCAGTACAGCGAAAAAATATCCTACTGAAGGAAATCCGTATGCTTTAAACACCCTTTAGGTAATTGAATTCTATTCTCAACCAATCAGTAAGAAAGTAAACAAGAATACAACGAACGAACGAACCATATCATTTCAAAAAGGGTATATATTCTCGTTAGACAACAATAACAACAAAACAACACAACGACAACAACAACAACAACAAACAACAACAACAACAACAACAACAACAATAACAACAACAAACCACAACAACAACAACAAAACATAGTACAAAAAAA
The DNA here is from genome assembly GCA_015478945.1 of Trachelipus rathkii. Taxonomy (NCBI): domain Eukaryota; kingdom Metazoa; phylum Arthropoda; class Malacostraca; order Isopoda; family Trachelipodidae; genus Trachelipus; species Trachelipus rathkii. The sequence continues at coordinate 31,854 of JABUQX010113671.1, forward strand.
TAAGTTCTTTATATCGACCACGGAATATATGCTAACGTAACTTGTTTTCACATTAATAAAGCTAACATAGCATTAACCAGAAAACTAAATTATAAGGCACATGACAAACCTAACACACCTTACGCAGAATAATATGCTAACGTAACAAAGTTCCATACTTAATAGCAGTTTAAAGTACCTAGCACAGCATACAAAACCTATTCCTTCTTTTTCAAGCATATCTCTAACAATTCAATGTTAATTTTACATTAACAACTGATTTACTTAGCATCTAGACTATCATTTCGGATAAACATTGCGCAAAAATAAGTTCTTTATATATAACCATTGAATATATGCTAACATAACAAGGTTTTCATAATAATATAGCTAACATAGATCATTATTAACTAAGAAGAAATAATGTAAACGACAAACTAACACACTCTAAGCAAGAATAACGTGTTAACAATAACAAAGCTCCACACTAAACACCTGTAAAGTAACTTAACATTGCATACAAAACGAAACCTATTCAATACTTTTTCCAGCATATCTCTAACATATTAAAACGTTAATTTTACATTGACATTGTAATATTTAACAAGGAGTTATCATAATCTTGACCAATTATCATACAAACCAACGATATTGTAAACTAACCAAAGTTTTAGCCAAACATAACACAAAAATAAGTTCTTTATATACTAACCATCGAATATATGCTTAACCAACAATGCTTTAGCGTCATAAAGGCTGCATTACCAGAACTAAGAATCTAATGTACAAAGGCAAACTTAACATACCTCTGTATGATAATTCAGCTAAACATCCAAAAATTCCCTACTTGGTCAAGGTAAGTAAAGCTATTAGGTCACACAATACTCGATATGTTCCTACTTTTCACCATTTCAGCAACAGGTAAAGCCGCAATCATCTAACAAAATCCCTTAACAAAGTAGACAATCTATCAAAGATCCAACATTCTGGAACTATGAAATTAACACCATCTCTCAAAGTGTCACTTCGTTTTGAGTATAACATCAAATTGTCCTAAGAATAAACATAGACATTAGCAAAATTCTAGGGCAAACTAACACTTACCCAGCAAAAACTTAACTTAACCTTTCTAAACCATCATCGTCAGTTAACACAGTAATATCTTTACAAAAAACTACATTTCTCTAACAAACATGTTCTTTTCACATTGTATTGTAATATTTAAACATAACGTACCTAATTACGGAAATAACAGTTTCATTAATCCAGTAAATCAACCCACCCATCCCTGCAGTCCCATCCGCGTCCCATTCCGCTGTAATCTATGAACTATTGATCAAGTCATATTTCAAGTATCATTTTGACAAACAATAACATAAAAATAATTCTTTATATACTAAACATCGAATATACTGCTTAACCAACAAAGGTTTAGCATCAATAAAGCTAAAATCATAACGCTATAGGAATAAAATGTACAATTGCAAACCTAACATACCTCAAGTATGAATAATAAGCTAACATCCTGAAAAATTCCATACTATCAAAGGTAAAAGTAGCTAACAGGTCACACAATACTCGATATTTCCCCTTTTAGAGCATATTAGCAACAGGTAAAACCTTATTATCTAACAAAATCCCTTAACCAAAGTGACCAATCTATCAAAAATGCCACCATCTTGAACTTAATTGACACTATCTTCATTCAAAGTATCACTCGTGTCGAGTATAACATCATTTGACCTATGAATACGTGCATTTAGCAAAAGTCTAGGGCAAACCTGACTTATTCAACAAAAACTTAACCTAGGCTCCCGTGTTTCAAACACATCATCGTCAGTTAACCAGTTCATTCTTACAAAACCATCATTCTTACAAATTCAGTCTTTTTTCCACATTGTCTAGTAGATATTTAACATAACTACTTAACTTACGAATAAACGTTTTCATTAACCAAAGAGTATCTAACAGCAAACATATACCTTCGAGAGAAAACCCAGGGGAGGGATGCGCCCCTTGGTGTGAATCCTGCGAGGGGGATCACCCGAAGGGGTGTAAGCGGCTTTGGCCTCAGCCGAAGGGCGGAGCTTACCCCTCCTTCGAGTTTGTCGTTTAGTGTACATTTATTTTTAGTTCATATAGCTATTGTTGCTATATTAATTATGAAACGCATGTTATGTTGCATATATTCACGATGGTTAGATATCAAGTTCTTTTAGTAAGCTAGTTTATCAGAAATGCAGTCTAAATTAAACTTTTAAATCAGTTGTATGATAAAATTAACATGACTATTATAGATCATACTTGAAAGAGAGAATAGTACGTTTGTATGCTGTGCTAGGATACTTTACTGCTATTAAGTATGAACTTTGTTACGTTAGTTGTTTATTCGTGGGTAAAGTCACTATAGTTTTGTCATTGTGCCTTATATTCTAGTTTTTCTGGTAATGCTATGTTAGCTTTATAAATGTGAAGAACATTGTTACGTTGCATATTTATTCGATTGGGTTGGATATAAGAATTATTTTTGTACTATGTTATTTTTGTTGTTGTTTTGTTGTTGCTGTTGTTGTTTGTTGTTGTTGTTGTGTTGTTTGTTGTGTTGTTGTTGTTTTGTTGTTGTTGTTGTTGTTGTTTGTTGTCGTGGTTGTTGCTGTTGTTGTTTGTTGTGGTCTAACGAGAATATATACCCTTTTTAACTGAATATGGTTCGGTTCGTTTAGTCTGATTCTTTTACTTTCTTACGATGGTTGGAAATGGAAAGAATCCATTACCTATAAGGGTTGTTTACGCTTACGATTTCCTTCAGTAGGACATTTTTTCGCGGTACTGGTACGATGACAGGCTCGCATCCCACATCGCTGTTTGATATTCTTCACGAGGATGCTTTCGTTTTTCCAACGTCTGTGTCAATAAATTTTATTCGTTCAACTGATGATACCCTGATACATTGCTGATATTCCTGCAGAGAGTCAAATATAACTTTTTTCGTTTGTGCTGATGGATTCATCAAGATAATCGACATCGCTGCTGCAATGGCTAGAGGATAAGGGTATGTTATCCCATGCGAGTTCATGAGTTGTGATTATCTAATCGAGTGATAGTGAGAGGTCATTAATAGATAGACGTTGTCTTCGTCGTTGACATATTAAAACCCTTGATGTACGGCAACTATTGGAAACCCATCGATTGGTGTGACCTTCATGCGTACCGTGTATAGGTTTCACATTTCGAACATCTGAAAATATTACATCATGTAGCTTAATTAAAATACGGAATTAACATCACATCTAACATGTTGCACATACTTGATGACAATAATACATATAGCACCACGGTGTATCTATGATATTTACACCGAAACATGGGGTTTTCCGTATAAACAGTTACAGAATGCATAATAACTATCAGCCTGGATAAGTTTACTTTTCTCTTGTATGAGAGAATGAGTGCATGCTGACATCAATATTGCCGGAAGAATGGTTTAGTGATTGTCTGAAGGCATGTTATATTACCCTTTTAAAGAGATATTGAATCTTTAGAGAAGATATATAAGACGTACCCAACTGAATCCTATGTTCTCTGAGGGGTTTAGATGAATTAATATATTTAAAATTATCTTATAGTTTTGGCACGCTATTATGTTTTTATGATATTTTATTTTTATGTTTTTTCAATGAAAATATATATGTTAAAAATATGAAACTTGTTTTACGTCCCTTCTATGGTCGCTTTGGCTAAGTTGTTAATGATGGCTATTTATTCGTCTGGTTGTTGTTATGTAGGCATACGTTCGCTGCTGTGATGTGATAAGTTGCACAATGTTATAGTAAATTATGATATTAAATTTACCATTTAATGTAAATCAGCATTTGAGTTAAAGACATGCTTACAATATTTGCATCAGTGTACGTTTTTGGATGAATGTTATACTTTACTGATGTTAAGTGTGGTCCTTTGTTAATGTTAACCATTTATTTTTGTTTAAGATGGGGCTAAGTTTCTCGTTGTGGGTTATATTCATATTTCAACGATGCTAAGTAAGCTTTATTATGAGAAACTTTTTTAGGTCAGCATAATTGGTTGTCTTGTATAAAAGAACTTGATTTTTATGTTATGTTTTACTCAAAATTGTAGTAAAAAGTGTGACCTTAATCAATAGATCAATAGCATCGACAGAATGTCAGGGGTGGACAGGAGGGTAGGTTGGTTGGTTTGATTTAGTGATTTAATGCTTTAGGGTATGTAAAAACGTAAATTTTGTAAGTTATAAACATAAAAGTGTAAGAAATTTTATGTTTGTTATTTATTTTATATTCATTATTATTTTATTTCTTGATGGTTCTGAAACCATTATTTTCGAAATTTACAGACCCAATAACACATATATAAAGACACCATTGTATCATTACACAAATATTTTAATAACTCGGCACGCACCGGAGCCAGCACCGGTATGCAGCTTTGTCAACTCCGTACTTCTCCTTCCATCATTCTCTTCCACCTTCTCATTCTTTCCCCTCTTTATTCTTCCTTCATCCTTCTTTCATTCCTCCTTTGTTTTTTGCCTCTGTGCTCTTTTTTTTCAGTCGGGACCCCCTTAATGGGGGGGGGTCCTAGACACCCTATACGGTCTTATAACATCATATTCGAACTCTACGACCTCTATAACCTATATAAACACAACATTGTTGTTTTACGACTGTTTATTAACTCGGCACCGCAGTGGCTCCAGCACGGCTGCCGGAGCCAACTCATCGATTCACATATCAGTATTTCTAGGGAAATTTGCATCTCTGACCTCTCACCAAAATTCAGCCAATTACGAACACTTCGATTTTTTTAAAGGGGGTGGGGTCCCCCTTCGGGACCCACGGGGACGTAACATCTTCTACGACGAGTTACCTCCCCATCTAACACCCCTCCCAAATTTGAACAGATACGATAACCTAACCCATGTTATATATATTATCGGATTCAAACTGGAATGCGAAGAAGCATCCACTAAGGAATCCTATGTCGGAGTGTGTAAAAAAAAAAAACGATCCCCCTTACAGGGATCGTTTTTCGACTCAGATTCGATTTCCTTCGGAAATCGAATCTTCGACGTAATAATAATAATAATGTGTATGTGTATGCGCACGCGCGCACATATTATCTACCGGACCCGGCGGCGTCGTTGCGATGATGCGGACCCGAAACCGGAGCCGGAGCCGGAGCCGGAGCCAGAGTCGAAATCGCGGCCGGAACCAGAGGCTGAGACGGTGCGGCGGACCCGGAGCTGCTGCTGCTGCCGCTGTAGAAGACTAGGGGGTAAACCACAGAACGCAATGCAAGACGCTGACGATGGAGATGCAGAAGGTAACGAAGGATACGTAGAAGGGGTTTTAAAACAACTCAGAAGTGTTTCCACTTCTTCAACCTAATAATAATAATAATGTGTGTGTGTGTGTGTGTGTGTGTGCGCGCGCTCTCGCGCGCTGACGTAATCTCGGCTGCGCCGAGATTACGTCATCACACTCGAATCTAACTCTCGTTAGGCTTAAACTCACCCACACAGATCACGCCACAAGGGCGTAAGCGCAATATCGGCGTCCACCATCGGGGGTGACCACCCTCTATATACATCCTACAGACTTGAAATTTACACGGATTCGTCCTTATCCCATATATACATTATATTCCAAGTTTAAAGCAAATATCTCTATTCCTTCATATCGAAAAGGCTGGTCTCGCTCAAAGTGTTCCATCACTACTCCCGCATTTAAATGGGCAGAAACAAATGTATGTGAAAGGCTTCGGAGGAAGAACATGATGAAGTTGAGTTTAGGTTAGGTTGTGTTAGGTCCTTGTATTTATATTCCATTCAAGCTTTACTTCTTTTTTGTTTTAAAATTTATCATATTAATTTCTGGTAATAGTAGCGCAGAGGGGCTTCACCCTCGATTTTTATAAAAATCATAGGATATACTCTAAAAAATAATAATGAAGAATAAAACAAACCAAACGTGGAGGTCTCTTTAGGAAAAAAAGTTACAGCCTCTCAAAGTTGTTAAAACTCCACAGACTTTTCATTTTTGATTCATCCAGGTTAGGACTCATTTGAGGCCCTCTAGTTCAGGTTATGATAGTAGTTTGGAGACGTTTATTCACAAAATACTGATAATAATGGATTCGCAGCCCAATAGCGTATTTGTGGGTGTAAAACCCATAAAAAAAAATTTAATTTATATATATAATATATATATAATAATATATATATATATATATTATATTAATATATATTATATATTAAATATATATAATATATATATATATTATATTATATAATATATATATAATAAATATATATGATATATATTATATATATATATATTATATATGATTAGTTTATAATATATATATTATATATATATATATATATATATATATATATATATATATATATATATATATATATATATATATATATATATATATATATATATATATATATATATATATATATATAAAAAAAAAAATAAAAATATAATTATATATATTATATATATATATATATATATATATATATATATATATATATATATATATGATTCAGACTCTGGAGAGGTAGGTTGGAACAACGAACAGAAGAAAGAGAAGAAAATCAGAAAAGAAAGGAATAGGTGAAGAAAGAAATCAGTAGGGGCTGCAAGATCGTGTCACTTATCATGAAGTCTTGACAAGCTAATGCTGTTGTGTTGGATTAATATCGGAGAAGACTTTAAAAGAAGAAAATTGAAAATTTTGAAGTTTTCAAAAACTAATTTTTGCTTGCCAAAAAATATATTTGATTAAATGAAAATTATATTTCAACTTTTAGAATTAAAATAACTTTATGATTTCTTCGGTGAAGCTATAAAAATTTGAGATAATGAACCTTTGAAAATTTGGAAATTTATATTTGAATGCTTCATCGACTGTTTTAATTTGACCAAATAAAATCTGATTTAGGTTGTAAACTTTGTTTGCTCTCTTGTCTCTTACTTAGGCCCATATTTACAAACCTTATTCTAAGGTTACCGAATTTTGCTCAGACAATACGAAACACCTTAAACACTAACTAATAGTAGTAATAATATAATTAGTGATAAAACTAGTGTTAATGATATAGTGGTAGTGTTAATAATTTGTGCTAATAATAATGATAATAATAATAATGATGGTGATGATAATAACAATAATAATAATGATGATAGTAATAATAACGATAATAATAATAATGGTAATAATAATGATAGTGGTAGTGATACTAATAATAATGATGATGATAGTGATAGTAATAATATAATATATAATAGGTATAAAATTATTAGTGATATAAACATAGTGTTAATGAAAATAGTGAGTGTTAATAATTAGTATAAGTATTAATGTTATGTAATAACTTAGTTGTTCTGTAACGGTAATATTGTCACTGAGGTGTTAGTGTAATATAATTTGTATTTGTATGATGCATGCCGGTATATATGTTGTAGTGTAAATATATATTTTTCTAATTTATATATTATTTTACATTTATAAAAAAAAGCGCCGTAAGCTCATTGGTAGAGCCAACTCGCCAAACAAAGCGAAGGGTTTCCAAGGTCACAACTGGTCGGGTTGGGAGAATGTGCAGCTATTCTCCCCTTGGCTTGGCTTCGCTCCGCATTCGGACGTTAAATGATTACACCTCCTCCTTGATTAGTGCTCTGCCCGTGAGTGATGGTGTTTTTCTCTGTAAAAAAAAAATATATATATTTATATTATATATATATAATATAATATATATATATATAAATATATATTTATAATTATATATATATATATATATATATATTATATATATATTTACATGGGCGTAGGCAGGGGGGGTTCAGGGGGGGGCACTTGCCCCCCCTAAATCTTGGCGAAACAAAAAAATGAACCTTATATGTTTGCCAGACGACGTTTTTAAGGGTTTATTAGTAGAAAAACTGAAAAGGATATATCAATCGATAAATAATGAAGGAGTAATTACTGATTACAAACCCCTCCAAATGGCGGTGCGCCTTGCTGTGGCGGAGGGGCTTACTTCCGCCCAGAGACAGTCTGCTGCCTTAGTAGCGGAGGCCGCTGGGGGGAAAACTAAGTTGCCGCCCCCAATCCACGGTGGAACAGCATACGCCAAGGGATGCATGGCCGGAGGGAAGTTCGGTCTCAAGTATGCGAACTCAGGATACCAGGCGACCTCCTGTTTCAATTTAGCCTTCCCGTAGTATGAGGCTCTGCTGCGGGTGACCGTATAATTCCTCAGTTTAACTTATTCTTTTATGGATACGAAAAAACTTTTACAGGGGGGCACCCCCTTAAGTGCGCCACTCCCAAAGGCCTCAAGGCCTTCTTTGGATTCCCCCGAAACCTCAACTGAAAAGGGGCTTACAGTCCCTGTCAGGGGAGTGGAAGAGGAATTCAACATGGCTGCTGCAACCCCGTTAGGGGATACAGCATCTAATATCGAGGAGTCTATTCAAAAGCTCCAACTAGCAATGCCTCGCCTTTCAGGCGCGCCGAAGAAGAATATAGTGGCTGACGTGAGAACGGAGCACGATCCTTCAGAGGCCCGAAACTGGCTCTTTCGTGCTATTGCCCCACCTGCGGAAAAACGAGCGCGCCTTAGTGACTCTACGCCAGGGGGGGTGCCAAAGAAACCTAGGACTGGAGGCGGTGGTGGGAGCGCAAGCACCCACGCTACCTCAGGTCCTACCTTAAATACAATCAGAATAGGAATAGTCTCTAAAGACTATCCACAAGAAATCTTGACAATGGAACAACTTAAAGCCATACAAGAAGGAATCCTGGGAGAACCGTGGCAAACTAGTTGGCGGCCACCACACAGCCAAGATTTCACGGCTTATCCTCAAACACAGGGTGGGTGCAGTCAACTGCGACGACAGGCCACAGCAGAAGTGGCGGGAAACTCGGCTTGTTGGAGCAGCTGAAACCTTGGGAGGGCAGATCTAAGGACATGGAGGGAGGTTGAAATCCCCCGACCGCATTAGTACTGACTCTGCGTCTCTTCCAGATAAGTGAAGGGATGAACGACAATATCCTAAACTTTGTAAAGGCACAGAACCTTGGCCTTAACACTGACGAGTGGAGGGTTCTGAAAAGGGAAGAGAGGGGGATTCTGTGCACCTCGTCCTTTCTCTGGACCAGCACTCTGAAACCAAGCTGAGATCACAAAACCATATGCTCAGCTATAAATTTGGTACTGTTGGACTCAAGAAGAGGAGCGGGAAACCCGAGGGGGGGAGTAGGCTCCCCACCTCTGGCGAAACGGCCTCACCTGAGAACTACACTCCGAAGGAAAAGGGGAAACCTTGGGCTCTTAAAGGAAAGGTAACACCCTCTGGTTCACAGCCAAAGAAGAAAAATCAAACTGCAGAGAGTGGAAAGAAGGCCAAACAAAATCGGCCTTGGCAAGGGGATCAAGTCAGAACCCCAAATCCAAATCTGCATAATGGATAACAAAAACAACTTGAGCTGCCTTCAAATTAACTTGCACCACGCAAAGGCAGCAACTGATCTCTCGTCCGGACCTTTGTATGCGAGAGGCTGCAGATAGCCCTCATACAGGAGCATGAGTGAGGAGAAAGGAACAAGGCAAAGGCATAGCCAACGTGGAATGACGTAAGCTGCTTACTGTCGGGAACATGCGCGCCCCTCGTTGCGGCGGTGGTCACTCGGTGCGGTGGGGGCAATGCCTCTGTCCATTCCAGAGTGATCACCACAAGGGATCTACATAGCAAGCTCCTGTAGAGTTCCAACGCGCTGGGTGGTTGCAAGATGTATACATTGCCTCGGCCTACTTTTGCGGGGACTGCGAATGAAAGCACCTCGGAAGAAATTGCACAGCTTGTGGCAATCTGTTCAGCGGACCCGAGGGAGCTGATCTTGGGATGCCGATTCAAATGCCATTCACACCCTGTGGGGCAGGCAAGGACATCACAACAGCAGGTTGAGTGTATTCTTAGACATTCTTTAACTCAATATGGTATTGATGTGGTGAATGAGGCAGAAGCCCACATTTCATCACATCCGAACAGACAAGAGGGTCTTAACCTACCGTTCAATAAAGCACTTATGAATATTACAGATCTCAGATGGTATGTGTTGATGATATATCATTCGGACCATAGACACATCAGGTTTGAAATCATTAGCTTTAGAGAAAGTAGAGGAGGAGCGGAGAATACCTAAGCTAACAAACTGGAACTTGTATAAAAGAGCTCCTTAAACAGCGCGTGGAGGATATGGGGGAACTGTTTGATGTGCAGGACCTAGATGTGTATCCACTACCCAACTGCAATCAATTATACAAGATTCATATGAAAATAGTTGTCCTCTGAAAAAAAGAGGGATAACTAGAAGCGTCCCCTGGTGGAATCAAGAGCTAACCACTCTAAGATCTAAAACAGGAAACTCTTCAATAAAGCTAAGCGGGATAAAAATTGGGAAGCATACAAAACTGCCCTAACCGCTTATAACAAGGAACTTAGGAAATCCAAAAGAAGATCATGGAAGACTCTATGTGAAAGCATTGAGAGCCAATCTGAAACTGCGCGTCTACATAAAGTGCTCCCAAAGGACCAATCTAATGGGCCGAGCCTTCTCTTAAAGAAAGACGGCAGTTGGCCCGGATGGCATTCCTTCCCGAGTTTTGAGGGAGTGTGCTTCCGTGCTATCCCCGCCCCTCGTTCAATATATATTCTCATGTCATCAACTAAACTTTCCTCAGTGTATGGAAGCACGCACTGTCCAACCTATTCCGAAAAAAAGGAAGCGCTCTGATCCTTCAACTATCGCCCATATAGCTCTTACTGTATTCTAATCTAGATCTTTGAAACTCTCCTCAACTCATCATTCTTAGATATCTTAGATCATCTGGAAACTCTTTCCGATCGCCAGTACGGCTCTTGTTGCACGAGCTACTGCGAATACTTTCCTATCTTACCCATTTATTGGTTTTTCCACCCTCAGAAACTACGGGGAGACTTGCGGTGGCGCTTGACATATCCAAAGCATTTGACGGAGTATGGCACGCGCACTGCTCTCCAAGCTCCCTCCTTTGGGTTTCCTCCTTCTCTTTGCTTACTTATGTCTAGTTTTCTTTCAAATCGCTCAATTATCGGCTGTTGTTGATGGGGCGACTTTCTTTTTTTTCTGTCAATTGTGGTGTTCCTCAGTGTTCTGTCTTTTATCTCCTACTTTATTTCCTACTTTTCATTAATGATCTTCTCACTCCTGCACATATACTCATAGTCACTCCTTTATGCCGATGACGTCGGACCCTTCATTCTTACAACTCATTTCAATTCTTGCTCCTCTTTACTTCTAGAATTGCCTCTCGTCTTAGTCTTTCCGATTCTATACTTCTCGCTGATTCGGACATAGAAAATTTCGGGTGGGGGGTCTGAACCTTAGTGAAATTCAATTCTTAAAAACTCAACTTTCTTACAAATCTTCCCTCTCTAAGAACCTTCCAAACTTTCCTATCTCTTTACGACGGTTCTCTCGCCTCTCCTGTCGACAATATAAACATCCTTGGCTTAACCATAAACAAAAAAATGTTCTTGAAACCGCACTCACATCACAAGCGGTTGCTAAGGGACGCCCTCAAAGAAACTTGGAAGTTCTGTTTAGACTGCGAGACTTTTTTTCCTCTTTCTCAGTACTCCAGCTATACAAGGGCTCATCCGCCCTTTATGGAGTACTGCTCTCCATATCTGGGGCTCTTGGTTATCACCCGGCTTGGGTGGACAGGGTCGGAGTCAAAGGCCAAAGCTTATAACTGTTCATGTACTTTCCAGTACTTGACCCTCTATCTGTTGCGGCACGATGTATGGTGCTTTTATTATCTCTTATTCTTATAGTACCGCAGCGGCAAGTGCCTCGAGGAGCTTATCACCGGCGTCCATCCACCTTTGCGTCCGGCCCTCGTAGAACTAGGGAGTGCTGTATCTGCACTGAGTTTGCTGTTGTGATGTATCTAACTCCAGGCTAGTTTCGCTCGGTGCCCTTCTTTCCTGCCCATCTGTTCTGGTGGAATTTCTCTTCCATACTTCCGTGTTTCCTTACTGAATTTAATCTCCCCAACTCAGCTGGCGTCTACCCATCTTGCGTATGTTGCTTTGGTTTGACTCTGAGGCGCATGAAACCCCCCTCTGAATAGGGCTCTGACCCGGAGTGTGTGACACATGTAAAAAAAAAAAAAAAAAAAAAAATACAAAGACCACAGGGAAGCCTTTAGTGACTTACTAAACTCACACTTTCCGCACAAATTGTAAATAGTTGACGACGGCGAGGAATAGATACTATGGGATAGATAGAAGACCCAATAGCATGGACGGAAAGTCTGTCTGGAAGAGTCTTCTCCCCTGAATAGGGTAGAATGGGCAATAAATTCCTTCGGCCCATATAAATCTCCCTCGAGGGATGGTATATTCCCAGCCGTTGCTTCAACAGGAATGAGAGAGTCTGCTTCGCTGCTGCGTGCAGAGGTTATAGGGCAAAAGCTATGCCTGGGATTACACTTCCCCAGCTGTGGAGGAAATAAGGTGGTTTTTATCCCAAGACGGGGAGACGGTCACAGGTCTGACCCAATCCAATCGACCTATAAGTCTTACATCATTTCTTTTGAAAACAATGGAAAAGGTGATAAACAACCACATAAGGGTGGAAAATTCGATAGAAAAGAAAATCCATCCTAATCAATGGGCCTACCAGTCCGGTAGATCAACAGTTGGCGCACTAGATAGCTTGGTATCCAAGATAGAAGGAGCGCTAGAATCACAAGGATGTGGCGGTTTTGTGCTTTCCTGGAGGCAGGGTGCTTTTTATAGCACGCATTGCATGTGACATGGAGGATCCGCCGCCTCCAAGGGCGATCGCCCTCAACGATTGCTTGTACTAAAAGCAATGTTGGGGACAAGACGTATTACGGCTGAACTGGGAGGGGAGATGATCACTGTGACATCTGGGAGGGGATGCCCCCAAGAAGGGGTACTTTCACCCCTTTTATGGACCATGGTGGTCGATAGTCTCCTCACCAAACTCAGTGAATCCGGATTCGAGGTGCAAGGATACGCGGATGACCTTGTAATTATTATTAGAGGCAAACACATAGAGGTCTTAATGGAACTCATGCAACATGCCCTCGATATATCCTACAATTGGTGCTTGGAAAGGGAACTAAACATCAATCCAAGCAAAAACAGTAATATTATCCCTTTCACGCAGGAAGAGGAACTAGCAGATAATGCCTCCCAAGATGGTTGATGTCGCTATTACCCCTTCCCACTGAAGTCAATATTCTGGGAGTAATCCCTTAGATCAAAAACTAACGTGTGGAATTCCACATCTTAAAAAGGATAGTGGACAAGGCTACGATGCCCTATTGGAACATGCCTAAATGCCTTTGGACAAAACGATGGGGACTGAAACCTTAAAATGACCAATGGTATATACAAACTGTATCAGACCTATAACTCACCTAATGCCCTCACTTGTTTGGGGGATGGCTGAGGTTGAACAAGATGCACAAAGAAACTCGCAAAGACTTTGGCAAAGGCTTTGCTGCATAGACCTAGCGATCACAGGGCAATGCATACATGCCCTACTGCAGCTATGGAAGCACTGATAGGCCTCTGCTTCTATATTGCACATTCAAAAGGGAGGCCATGTCATGTGCAACCCAGATGGCCAATTCTTGGTCAAATTAAATATAAACTGGGACGCGGACACCTTCGATTTTGAAGATGTACTCAGAGAATGCCAAATCGGGCATCTGATCTCGGAACCTAATGCCAAAAAAAAAAGCTTTGAAAGAAGTTATAAAATCCGTACAAATCGTTCAACTTGGGATAACGGAGGTCCTAAACTTGAATTCAGAACCTTATGTTGACACTGATGGATCCGTGACAGAATGGTAGGGACTGGCGCGGGACTAGGTTGGAACCCACTTGCGCGCATATACCCCTG
>JABUQX010113672.1:0-5000 GCA_015478945.1 Trachelipus rathkii
AAGTTTCAACATTAATAAAGCTAACATAGCTCATGTGGACTAAGAAAATAATGTACAGAGAACGAATCTATGACGAATAAACAACTAACATTAACAAAGTTCCATACTTTTAACAGCAGTAAAGTACAAACAGCGTACAAAACGTACTATGTCACCATTTTTTTCAAGCATATTCTCTAAATATTAACGTTATTTTGACATTGACATAGTAATATTTAACATGGATTTATCATAATCTTGTCCAGTTATCATACAGACCAACGAATAATTGTAAACTACAAAGTGTTTATTCTAAAATAACACAAATAATAAGTTCTTTATATATCTAACCATATGAATATATGCTTAACCAACAAAGCGTTAGCGTCAATAAAGCTAAAATATCCTTAACCGCACTAAGAATATAATGTACAAATGCAAACCTAACATTCCTCGCGTATGAATAATCAGCTAACATCCTGAAAAATTCCCTACTGATCAAGTAAAGTAGCTAATAGGTTATACAATACTCGATATGTCCCCACTTTTCTCGCATATCAGCAACAGGTAAAACCGCATCATCTAACACCCTTAACAAAGTGGCCAATCTATCAAAGATACCAACATCTGGAACTACGATTATACACATCTTCAATCAAAGTGTCACTCGTTTTGAGTATAACATATGAACTATGAAAGCATAGACATTAAGCAAATTCTGGGCAAACTAACATTAGCCCACAAAACTTAATCTAGCTCACGTTTCTAACACATCATCGGCAGTTTAACACAGTAATATCTTACAAAACTCATCCATTTTCTCTAACAATCAGGTGTTATTTTCACATTGTTCATAGTAATTATTAACATAACGTTTACCTAACTTACGAATAAACAGTTTTCATTATCAAGAGTATCTAAAGCAGCACATAACCTTCCGAGAGAAAACCCCAGGGGGTGTGCTCCTTGTAACACTCTAAGTTTCCATGAGGTAATATTGAAATATTTTTATCTTACCTATTTTTTAGACCTGACCCTTTCAGAAAATATTCATTTCAAAACTGTTAGATTAAGCAACAGCGATCATACAGAGGCTCCGATTTGATAGCATGTAACACTGTTATAGCACTCTGGGATCACCCAGAGAGATCAGCGAAGACCCATCTCGGGGTCCCTGAGAGGTGTAAGCGGTAGGGCAAGCCTTTGGGCTGAGCCTTTGTAACAGGTAAAGCGTATTATCAGACAAATCCCTTATACAAAAGTGAATCATCTATCAAAGATACAGACTGCGACCTATGAATTAACACATCTTCACAAATGTGTGCACTCGTTTTGAGTATAACATCAATTTTGAACTATGAATAAACATAGACATATAGCAAAAATTCTAGGGCAAACCTAACATTACCCAACAAAAACTTAATCTAGGCTCACGTTTCTAACACATCATCGTCAGTTAACACAGTAATATCTTACAAAAAATCATCATTTCTCTAACAAACAGTGTTATTTTCACATTGTCATAGTAATATTTAACATAACGTACCTAACTTACGAATAAACAGTTTTCATTAATCAAGAGTATCTAAAGCAACACATAACCTTCCGAGAGAAAACCCAAGGGGATGTGTTCCTTGTAACACCTAAAGCTTTCATGAGGTAACATGAAATATTTTTATCCTTACCCTATTTTAGACTCCGCCCCTTTCAGAAAATATCATTTCAAAACTGTTAGATTAAGCAACAGCGCCTCATACAGAGGCGATTTGATAGCACTGTAAGCACTGTAAGCACTACTTTGAGATCACCCCAGAGAGATGCACGAAGACCCATCTCGGGGTACCCTGAAGAGGGTGTAAGCGGTAGGGGCACAGCCCTTTGGGCTGAGCCCTTATGTAACAGTAAAGACTGAATTATCTAACAAATCCCTTAACAAAGTGCTCCAATCTATCAAGATACCACATCTCGACCTATGAATGGACAGATCTTATCAAAGTGTGACCGTCTCTCGTATAACATACATTTGAACTATGAATAAAACGTAGACATTAGCGAAAAATTCCGGGCAAACCTGACATTTTACTCACAAAACTTACTAGCTTACGTTTCTAACACATGCACGTCCAGGTAACACAGTATATTTACAAAAGCTCATCATTTGCTCTACAAATCGTGTTAAATTTCACCCTTGTCATAGTAATTATTTACATAAGGTACCTAAACTTACGAATAAACAGGTTTCTGATTAACCAAGAGTAGTCTAAAGCAACACCCACTCGCGAGAGAAAACCAGGAGGGATGCCGCACCCTGAAAGGGTGTGAATCTCCGGAGGGGGATACCCCGAAGGGGTGTAAGCGGGCTTTAGCCCCCAGCCCGAAGGGCTGAGGCCTTACCCCTCCTTCGGAGGGGTAATGCCCTTCGGGGTAATCCCTCCTCTCAAGATTCACACCCTTTCAGGGGGGCGCATCCCTCCTGGGTTTTCTCTCGGGAGGTGGTGTGTTGCTTTAGATACTCTTGGTTAATGAAACCTGTTTATTCGTAAGTTAGGTACGTTATGTTAAATATTACTATGACAGGGTGAAATTAACACTGATTTGGTAGAGAAATGATGAGTTTTGTAAGATATTACTGTGTTACCTGACGATGATGTGTTAGAAACGTGAGCCTAGGTTAAGTTTTTGTTGAGTAATGTTAGGTTTGCCCGAGAATTTTGCTAATGTCTACGTTTATTCATAGTTCAAATGATGTTATACTAGAGACGTGTGACACTTTGATGAAGATAGTGTCAATTCATAGGTCGAGATGCTGGTATCTTTGATAGATTGATCACTTTGTTAAGGGATTTTGTTAGATAATACGTCTTTACCTGTTACATAAGGGCTCAGCCCAAAGGGCTGTGCCCTTACCGCTTACACCCTCTTCAGGGTACCCCGAGATGGGTCTTCGTGCATCTCTCCGGGGTGATCTCAAAGTAGTGCTTACAGTGCTTACAGTGCTATCAAATCGCCTCTGTATGATGCGCTGTTGCTTAATCTAACAGTTTTGAAATGATATTTTCTGAAAGGGGGCGGAGTCTAAAATAGGGTAAGGATAAAAATATTTCATGTTACCTCATGAAAGCGTTAGGTGTTACAAGGAGCACATCCCCTGGTTTTCTCTCGGAAAGGCTATGTGTTGCTTAGATACTCTTGAACATTATGAAACGTTTTATTCGTAGTTAGGTAGCGTTTGTTTAAATATTTACTATGACAATGGTGAAAATAACACTGATTTGTTAGAGAATTGATGATTTTTTGTAAGATATTACTGTGTTTAATTGACGATGATGTGTTAGAGACGTGAGCTAGATAAGTTTTTGTGGTATGTTAGGTTTGGCCCTAGAATTTGCATAATGTCTCTGTTTATTCATAGTTTTCAAATGAAGTTATATCCAAACATGACACTTTGATGAAGATGGTGTTAATTCATAGGTCGAGATGCTGGTACTTGATAGATTGATATTTGTTAAGGATTTTGTTAGCAATACGTCTTTTATCCTGTTACATAAGGGTCAGCCGCAAAGGCTGTGCCCTTACGCGCTTACACCTGCTTCAGGGTACCCCGAATGGGTCTTCGTGCATCTCTCTGGGGTGATCTTCAAGTAGTGCTTACAGTGCTTACAGTGCTATCAAATCCTCTGTATGATGCGCTGTTGCTTAATCTAACAGTTTTGAAATGATATTTTCTGAAAGGGGGTGCGGGGTCTAAAATAGGGTAAGGATAAAAATATTTCATGTTACCATGAAAGCGTTAGGTGTTACATGGGGCGCATCCCCCAGGGTTTTCTCTCGGAAGGTAATGTGCTGCTTTAGATACTCTTGATTAATGAAAACTGTTTATTCGTAAATTAGCGTTATGTTAAATTTTACTATGACAATGTGAAATACACGGGGGGAGGAACACTGATTTTTTAGAGAAATGATGAGTTTTTGTAAGATATTACTGTGTTAACTGCCGATGATGTGTTGAACGGAGCCTAGATTAAGTTTTTTGTGTAATGTTAGGTTTGCAGTAGAATTTTCTAATGTCTATGCTTATTCATAGTTCAATTGATGTTACTTGAAACGAGTGACACTTTGATGAAAGATGTGTTAATTCGTAGTTCAGTGTTGGTTATTTTGATAGATTGGTCCTTTGTTGAGGGATTTTTGTTAGATGATGCGGTTTTACCTGTTGCCTGATATGCGAGAAGTGGGGAATATAGTATTGTATGACCTGTTAGCTACTTTTCCTTTGATAAGTAGGGAATTTCAGGATGTGTTAGCTGATTATTCATACGCGAGGTATGTAAGTTTGACTTTGTACATTATATTCTTAGTTGCGGTTATGATTTGTTAGCTTTATTGACGCTAAGCTTTGTTGGTTAAGCATATATTCATAGGTTAGTATATAAAAACTTATTTTTGTATGTTTGGATAAAACTTTGTTATGTTTACAATTAATTCGTGGTCTGTATGATAATGGACAGATTATGATAATGCATGTTAAATATTTACTATGCAATGTAAATTAACGTTATATGTTAAGATATGCTTGAAAAAATGTGAATAGGTTACGTTTGTACGTTGTGTTAGGTACTTTACTGCTGTTAGGAATGGAACTTTGTTAATGTTAGTTGTTTATTCGTCTAGATTCGTCGTTTGTACATTATTTTTCTTTAGTCACATGATGCTATGTTAGTTATTAATGTGAAACATGTACGTTAGCATATATTCGTTGGTTGGTATATAAGAACTTATTTTATTATTATTAGTTGTTGTTGTTGTTGTTGTTGTTGTTGTCTAAACGAGAATATATACCCCTTTTGACTGATATGGTTTCGTTTCGTGCATTGTATTCGTGTTACTTCTTCTGATTGGTTGAAAAGAAAGAATTGTTACTTTAGGCTGTTTATAATCCAAATTTTCGTCAGTAGTACATTTTACGTTGTTTGGTATGATGCCCTCTCATTCTGCTCCTACGATGTCCTCTTTACGAGGAC
>JABUQX010113672.1:12500-25775 GCA_015478945.1 Trachelipus rathkii
ATTGTTGAAGATAAGTCCAGAGTCGGTTTCCAATTTCACTAAGCCGAGTTCATTACAGGTGAATACACCTAAAAATCTTCTTTCGTCTCGAAAGACCATTTAAATATTTCTTCTTCATTCATCTTTAATAATTCAAGATTATATTTCGTATTCTGTCAATCTCGATGATTTGAGGATGTTCAAAATAAACCAAACTGAAATTGGGGATGGCAAACTTGTCCAAATTTGAACTCTGGCCCTAATGTTCCTTTCTTGGATTGAAGATGATAAGCATTACAGAGCTGAAAGATCAGCTGTAAGATCGTAGGCATATAAATTACTGTTTTCAGCATAAGTCTTCAGATCAACACCTGTACCGTTATCACTGCAAGACACAGTATTGGCAATTAAATCGTAAAAAGGTCGTGAACACTGAGAATGTGAACCTTCGTATGTCATCTCATAATCACGACCGTATGGTTGACCATTCACATGCAGACTGATGCCTTTAAGTCCGAAATGGGTAAATTTAAAGGCAGACTTTCCATAGTTTCCAAAATAGGCCTCGTGTTTTACAATCCCTATTATTACTTTCTGAGATAAGCTACCATTAACAATGTTAGGTATATTATTATACTCGAATATATCCCTGGGTATGATAGTTAAAAATTTTAGTATCAATTCTCTTGATTGGATATTTTGCTGTATCGGTCAAAAGAGATTTCTCGATCTCCATATGTTTAAGGGGAGATAATTTCACTTTACGTACATAAAGATAAGCATCCAGTAATTTAAAAATAGGCTTTGGAGCGGTAGTTGTGGCTCCGAAACTGCTATGGACTTTAAGCGCAAATTGAGGTGTAGATCTAGTTAACTTGATACGTTTGTCCACTGATGGTAGAATAAGTCTTTCTTGTGAGAATATATCTCCATTGACACAACCGTAATATTCGTACGTGTTATTTTTAGATTTAGCAGCATTGTTCCTATGTTTCTCTACATCTTTTAAATTGCAATATCCACATGACTGCAAGTGAGACTCCTTAGCATCTTGAGAATAATTTAGTAAAGTTTCAATATAACTTCGATAAGAGTAACTAGCAGCTGATGCTCCTAGGGATGTTTCATTTAAAAACACTTCAAGCTGATTAAAACATGTATACAGGAAATTTATCTCGGCGTACACTGTGTGTTCTGTACCTGTGAGATCTGACCCATCTTCATTTACTAACTTAGTATAAATATAAAAACACTTTTGAAGGGTCTAAGATATTGGTCAGAGAGTGCCTGTGTAAGTGGAATTCTGAGAGGGACTATCCGTATTGTGATTGCGTGAGACAGGGTTACAACTAAAAAATCTGGATCACTTACACCTGATCTGCGTGGTTCACGTGGAAAAGAGAGTCCCAATTCACTATTGCAACAGGGCTGGGCCTGAGAGGGATGGAGGAAATGCATCTTGCTGGTACAATCGCTTGACGTGTAATGAAGAGAGATACGTTTAAACATTTCTTATATACGAAATAGATGCATGCTATTATTATTTATGTAAAAGTTGCCATTTATCACTGTTATTAACCTTTAATGGTCCTTTCGCATTCCTCTTTACAGGTTTTTTTTACGACGACCTACACCTTGACCAGTCATCTTGCAGTGTATTTTTCGTTTAACATCATCTAACATTTCATCTGAAGCATCAGCTAGTCGACGTTTAACAGCCGTACGAGGATCGATACCACCCATCCTGGATAGTGTCTATATCTGTCCTAGCTGCTTTTTTAACTATGTATTTACCTCCTGATTTATAAACAAAGGGATAGCACGTCGGAAAAAACGAAGCAAAAAATCACCTAAAGTCATTACCCTCTCTGCATTCTTTGAACCCTGAAGACTCTCTCTTTCCATTATATTATATTTAAACGGAAGCTTCTTCTTATGTGTACTTTACAAACGTGGCTGTCAGGTGGTGAATGGGTATTGGTATACCCTTCACGTCTCTTATATAAATACGAAATCAAGCTCAGCCTGGGTCTTACCCCACGGTAATAGTAAACGATTATGGAAATGGTTATATATAGCTAATGCAATTCTTTAGAAAATGAACCTACTCTTAACAAGTGAGGCTTTAGTATTCCCGACATACTGATGGTCTATAATATCTGTTTAAACATAGGCCATACCAGGGTCTTGTAACAACTCATTAGGATCACATACGAAATGTAATGAATTAGGAAAAGTTGTTTTTGAAGATGCTATATGGTCGTCAATAGTGGGTAGGTAATGAAATAGAAGACGTATAAAATTGCTAGGATTGTGATTATGATTCACCTCCTCTTCTGAAGGGTTATCTGTGAGACGAAGACACTTACGCCACCATGCATAGAGTTGAAACTGGAATGTGCTTAAATCGTGTAAATTTACAGTACGCCAAGATCTTAAAGACACCAGTTCCATTACCTCTCCCTTTGGTTTATTAGTACGAAATATCAGATCTTGACATATACGACTTACTATGAATTTGTTATTAAAGTATCTAAGTACATCCAAGAGAGATTTGTATAACCCTCGCTTTATAGTAAACCTTTTAATGTAATATTCCTACACCATCCCACGTTTCTGTCATATGTAAACTGGGCAGAGTTACGCAATTTCAAAGTGTTTTTTTTTTACAAATCAATACTTCTATAAATCATGAATGCAACCCTGGGGCTGGTCACATTCTCTATACTGCCGTCAAGAATTATTTCACCTTATCCTGCTTCAAGCATTTCTCTTTCGAGAGTTATAGGGTTCAATATTTCTGTATTAAAGTCAGATATTTTATTTTCAGGATGTAGATCCATAGAGGCCGAAGAAGGTAGCGTTAAATAGAAATGATCTTCGGAAATCATGATTATTGTTTCTCAATTTCACATGCACTTATTTACGAGCTAGACTCTTTATATTACTGGACTTCTTTCGGTATATGTACTTTACAAAACACAGCGTTTTTCCAGTCTGTATATGGTAAGGGTTTCCCCTTCGACAGTCTTTTATATACAACCCTTATGGTTCTAAGTTGAGGATTATTCAAAAGGTATATAGTGTAACAGCTAGAAAAACTTTATAACTCTGATCAATCCTTAGGCAAATGTATCACTCTTAGTAACTGTGCTTTAGTGTTTTTCCAACGATACTGGGATTCCACAATAATCAGTGTAACATAAGCTACACCTGGGTTAATGTAAACATCTTTTGAAGACTCGCATCACACAAGTAATGCTATCATCAGTGTTTGCTTTTTGCTGCAAGCTTATCTATATACTCTTCATAGTGGAAATATAACGTTTAATTCATTGGAGATGAGGGGATTCTATTCGTGTAATTTTCTCCATATTTGTGTCCATCACGTAGTAATTATATCTTACGAAACCAGTCTGAGTGTGGAAAATAAATAACTTCTATCTTTCAGGTTTACTAGAGCTTGAGACTTTAAAGTGATTAACAATATTGTCTTCGTTGAAATGTTTTATTAACTAGAAATACTAAATCTTTTACATATATGACTTGATCCAAATTGTTTGTTTAAGTCTATGAACACATCGGTAGAGTATTTATAGAGACCATCGGTTTATTAAAATATCTTCCAAAGAAATATTCTCTGTCGGCTCTCTTGACAACCCTCATATCTGTGTTAATTTTTAATACTTTTTTAACATTCTCAACACTTCCTAAATATTACAAATGCCGTATGTGAATCAGGCATATTCTTCCGATATGCGCCGTCCAATACTCATTTCCAATAACCCTACTCTCAATACATTTCTCTTCGAGCTTCTATAGGCTTCAAATAACTCTGTAGTAAAGTCTGATATTTTAATTTCAGGATGTAGATCCATATAGAAGCTGATGAAGGCAACGTTAAATAGAAATGATCTTTCACTCTCCATCGTTCACCAAAGTAAACTGAATCAGTCGGTTTTCTTGATATTTCACTAGCATTTATTATAACTATTAACTTTATGAGGGTAACCAACCCATTTGACAAGATGACTGTTTATTTTATTACCTTTCCTTTACAAGATCCTAATATTTTTAAACGCTATTTTATATTCGTGGACTCTTTAGGATCACAACCGTATTTTCTGTATTCGTGTTAGTAGAACCCACCTTTTATTTTTTTCCACCTCTATAATCCTCCAATGTATAATTTTAGCTCGTCTCTCCGGGAATTCCTCTGAATGGTATCTATTTTAAAAAGCTTCTTCTATCGATCAACCCACTTCGTAACCTTTTCTGAAATTTTCATCAGTCCTAGATCACCACAGTGTATAATCTCCTCTTTAACCCCTCTGTTATCCTTTTATTTTGCTCATGTGTGTTACTTAGATAATCAGACAGGTTTTGTCTTCATCGTCTCCACAGGAGTATTCTTAAGTGTTTTATGATAAGACCTATTATAAGGAGTAAGCCAGGTCTTGTAGTATATCGAAATATTTAAAGGTATTCATCTTCGTGAAATATACCTAAGCATTCTTTCTTTTATAGTTCTTTGCACTCTTTCAACTAATTCGCTTTATTAACTGAAAATACTGGTTGTGTACATATTATCAAACTTGTAATTTATTCCTTGACTCTTTTACCGTAAAATTTCTGTACCGTTTTGATCTGTCCACATCTTTGAGGATATCTACCATCTTCATTTATACATTTCTCTGACGCAGCGGCAACAGTCTTTGTACCTTTTACCTTTTAAAGCCTTTAACCCATAAGTAAACCTGGAATATACATCCTATCACAAGAAGAATGTTAACTGAATACCTTTCAATTGTAAGATTTAAAAAAATATTTTATCATTTCTAGTCAAGTCTATTTGCCAGACATTATCTAAGCGAGGGGCTAATGGTTTTCGTGTTGGAAATTTTTTCGTATAGGTTTATGAAGGGTAAATGCATCCTCTGATTGAAAATTATTTTTTCAAATTCTTTTTTATTAATTTGACGGGAAACCTTGAAGCGAACCTTGAAAAACGTACCGTACTGTAAGGTTGTTTTTCACATCAAACGAATATTAATCGACCACTATCCTTATGCTTCCATGACTCTCAATGAACATACAAGTGATAAACATATTGAATTTTATCTGAAATGGGAATATAAACCGAATTCCCATATGAACCATTTTTATTTTATAATTAATGAAAAAAATATCAAACCCTTATGGTATATGAGAAATTTTTTTTAAATTAACAAACAGAAACAACCTAAAAAGAACATATGCAAATGTATACGAGAGATTATACAATAGTTTAATTTTAAATTACAAACAGTACAACCTAAAAACATAGCAAATGTATAGAGAGATACATTTTGAAACGATGTATGGTTTTTTTTCTGAATCTACCTGGACCTGAACGTGGAATATGTTCCTATTTAATGGTTTTTAATCTTGTCCGACGCAAATGAGAAAGGACCGGAAGGACTCGCAATCTGGACCTGGGGGCTTGTGGAATAACAATTATCCAAATCCTTCAACCCTTTGTATTATTCTGGATTAAAGTTCATCTTGGAAAATTCAATGTCCTGAGTCATTAGATTGATCCTGTTACCTCTGTTAAGGATCCCTTCTCCATCAAAACAGATCAAATATCAACAAATATTCTGAAACGTCACGGTTTTCTTCCCCCGTCATGATGATATCTGACCGATTCAGTGGCCATGAAATCTGGTCTTTTTAAAATATTATGTATATGAGCTGTTAAACCAGTTTTTTTTTACCTCTCATTTGCCGCAGCTTTCTCCCCGACTGTTTAAATTATGCTAATAAATTCCATCTTTAGTATCTGATGCTATGAGTTAATCAACCTTGGATGAATTAACTAATAAACAAATATATAATAACAAGTATAGCTGAATTTGTATAGGCATTCTTTTTTCATAGAACGTTAACGTCAGGGATGTTTAATATTTGACATAATTCCTCTCGATATATTTCGGATCAACATAATTCAAAAATATAATGGAAGCAACTGAGATAGGGTAATATCACAGAATAACTGCCCTGGAGGGTGATAGAGGTTGGTTGTTGTTGTAAGATAGATAGTTGTTGTTGTTGTTGAAGAGAGAATTGTTGTTGTTGTTGTTGTTGATTAATATAAATATAAATGATGTTGTGCTTTTGAGGTAAGCCTTCTGTTATTATATTTCATCTCTCAATCAATAATATAGATAGTAAAACCACTGCCTCTTATACGCCAACTATAGAATCAATAATGGCGGCTAGCGACATAAGAAGAGTAAGGGTGGAACCATCCACCTTCCTGTAATAGCTTTTCTGTTTATTTGTAAGTTTTGTCGTTACCGCTAAGACCAGTAACTTTTTTGATGTATGTTTTCTATGACGAACCCACTTACCAAAAAAGGAATAGGTTTAAGGAACAATTTCTTTTATAAGAATACACTTAGAAGCAGACTTCGGCGCTATAACATTGGAACATAATTTTTTTCATTATAATTCTAATTATTTTAAGCAGAGACAAGGTCTTAGTATGGGTTCACCATAAGGACGGTAAATAATGCTATAGAAAAAAAATGCTTCAGCTGTATGTAAAATCTCAGCCTCGTTTACAGGTAAGATATTTGTACGCAGCAACACTCTACTGGCGTGTATTTTACGGTGAAGCTTCGCAATAAATAAAAAGTGAGGTATATTAGATGTAAATTCTTTATTTACTTTTTAAGAAACTTTTAGCCTGTGCACAACAATAATTGGAATCTAAATTCTTTGCCAGAAAATGAATAAATGCACTGTGTGTTTAAAGAACACAATCAAGCATATACTCTATTCTGATGAGATATTCCTGTATATACAAAAATACATATATATATATAAGAGTAAACTGTAAAAGTTTCTGCTATATACTCATTCAATTTATGCATCAAATCGTCAAGGATTTTAATCTTATTACATGGTAGACACTGAAGAGATTTTATATCGTATAAACCCTCAATGAATTGATTACATCTTTGTAATCATTAACCTTTTCTTGGTAAACACTGTAGCACCATATGATTGACAGGCTTTTGTTCGAAAATCTCGACCTCTTTTAAAATAATTAATAACAGAAAGGTTTTTCGAACATACCTGTAGGACCAGACACCAAAGACACGTACAAAGCGGACATAAATTATATATAAACAACTTAAGAACACTAATGAATAAGAATAGGTCTGCACTTATGTTATAAATACTTTAAAGGATAAAAAACTTGCGTTCTTTTCCGATATATAAATATATATAAAAGAAAGAGGAGACTTGATCAATAATCACGGATGAAAACTGGGGAAGGTGAATTTGATTTACATTTATGCTTTAAGGAGTATGTAAACATATAACATTTTAGTAAAACTTGAATATAAATAGATAGAGACAGGAGGGAAAGATAAATTGAAATAGGGTAAAAAGTAAAACATAAAAATTTGGTAAAAATATATTTTTAAACAAATAATATCAATAGATAAAATAATTAAAATAGATCATGGGTGGTTTGAAAAGGGGAGGGTGGGATAGGTTGGGATGGGTGGTTTGATTTATGATTTATTGAATTTACTTCATATAAAGAAATATGACTAATAAATAAGATCAATAGATCAATATAATAAAGGGTAGGGGTGGGGGTGGGGTGGAGAAGGTAGGATGGGGCAGTTTGATTTAAATGAATTTACTACTAATTTCTGCTTTAAGAGTGTGGTAAAAAGGCAAATTAATAAAACGCTATAAACTTGAAAAGCATAAAATTTTAGTAAAAACAAAAATTTGAAGGCAAAAACAAAAATAAATTAAAAATAACAATAAACCGGATGCTACGCATCTCTTGCTCCTAACGGAGCAATCCAATAATCGCCCGGTGAGAAATCGCTTAACGCTCGCGACCGGTATACCAAGAGACAAACAGGGCAGAAAAGCCATGCGGGGGGGCTCACTTCGCTCGATAACGGTTCGCCACCAGTGGTCTATAGCCGGCGGAAAAAGACAACCCGACATCAATAAGTATGATGAAACAGACATATCTTCTCGTATAAATAGCCTCGTCTTGAAAAACCTTCCGAAACATATAAGATGATGAAAACAGAAGGAAAAAATAGTTTTCTCAGTATAAAAGAGTGTTCGTCGAAGAAACTTCCCGACATATAAGATGATGAAACAGGACAATATTTTCTCGTATAAATAGGGTCTGGACTCATTTCAATTGCTACGCTTACCTGGACATTGTCATTTGAAAATGCCTTTGCAACGGCATGGGCATGGCATGGTGCATGGGCTGGAAGGGCTACCGGGCCAATGGCATGGGCCATAAAAAAGGGCATGGGCATAGGCATGAAATTGTTCGAAGTGCTATGAGCGAGGCTTAACGCCCTCCCGCATTGGGCGATTGGAGCTTTGTTTTTGGTCTAAAAACCATTCAACAAAAACATGGTGCTCAACATCATTCAAAAAATAACAATTGAACTTTCAGAAAACCGGGACTATCCAATGCCGAACACAAAGACTAAGCAGTGTAAAAATTTGAAAAAAATTAAAAAAAAAAATTAAGTTGAAAACAAAAATTAAACAGCAGAAGGTTCACTCGTAAAATCTAAAAACAAAACTTTGTGTTTCTCAAGCAACTATTTCGCAAAATCGAACTGCAGGCGCGGGTAGGGCGCCGCGGTTTCGCGCCGGACGGGCATAGCAGGCAAGACCCTTCACACAGGGACCATATTAACACGATCTATGACCTTATAACATATATTATTTGACACCCTCATTTGATTTATTATACATCTCGAACTCGGCAAAGACCTGGATTCAGTCACAATTTGCCACGTCAAAATTTCAGCAGAATTCAGACTCTTTCTTCTTTCTTCTATGTCTATATCAAAATTTCAGCCTTCCTATTCTATGCATTCCATCCTTTTCTTCAGAGGATCCCCCCTCTTAGTGGTGTCCAATATAAATTAAAAAATCCAGATCCAATAAAAAAGACACAAGAATTATTGGTATATACAAATATTAATAATAACCTAAAAAAGGAGAATCCGTGGATATTACTAAAACTCATACCGAAAGTCATCTATATCCATCTCCAAATTATCAAAACCTTCATCTCCGAGCCATTTAAATTTTTTGGGGAGAAATCTCCCCCCTTAAAAAAAAAACGGGGGGACGCAGGGATCTACCTCGTCACGACGAGTTACCGTCACCACCTAGCGCATACTCCAAATTCCTAACAACCGATACTCCGATACCGTTTAACTCCTGAATATACCTATATATATATATATATAATATTAAATATATAATATTAAAATATATAATATATATAAAAAATATATAATATAATATCTTATATCATATATATATATATATATAAAATATATAAAATATATATATATAATATGATTATATAAAAAAATATAGATATATATATAATATATATATTATTAATATATAATATATAAAATATATTATAATAAATAATATATTTAATATAAATATATATATATAAAATATTATATAATAAAATATAAAATATATATATATAATATATGATCATATATAGATAATATATAAATAAATTAGACATTAGAGACAAAAAAAAATTTTCGACATATTCTTTTTAGGCCACCCCTGGCCATTTTATTACAATAAAATATGGCCTGCGAATTTTCCGGACAGATAATAGGTTTTGACAAAACACTTCAAAGTAGTTTTATGTTCAATGGGATATAATGCTTTCATCATAACTTAAATAGATATAAATATTGTGAAGCACAAACTATATTAATAATTTAATAATATTATATTATTTATAATATACTATATTATAAATATAAATATATATATATATATAAACTAAAAAATATATATATATATAAATAAATATATATAATAAAAATATAACTCTACAACTTGGGAACTGGTAAATCTGGTTTCAGACTTCACAAAAAGGAAAACGAGAAGATTAACTAGTTCTGGTATCATGGCATGCTAGACTCTCAATGAAGAAGGCAAAGGGTCTCTTGGAATCCCAGTAAATCACAAATACAACAGGTGAAGAGCAAGCAAGAGCTACGTTTAACCTCGCAAATGAGTGGGACATTTCAAGTAATGTGAGATCGCTAGTTTTTGATACTACAGCTAGTAACTCTGGGTATAAAAGTGGAGCTTGTGTTCGACTGGAAAAGCTCTTAGGCAAAAAGTTATTTCTACTGGTTTGTTTGAGATCAACATATATGAAAGATACCAGTTCAGTTCACAACAGAATGTGGTGCAACTCAGGTCCTGAAAACAAAACGACTTATTCAATTCAGAGATTCAGATTTGGTCAAACTATTAACACAGAAGCTGGTTTTAGGACCCTAAAATTCAAAGACAGAAGTTTGCAACTCTATGTGAAACAATCTATATATACAGTGCGCTGAAGGGAATGAACGTTTCTACTTTCCAAATAGTGAAAGACTCTTTTGGCAGCTCGTCTGGATTATCGGGAAGTCTGCTGAAATTGATAGTCGAATACTTCCCTCCGGTGAGCACCTGAACCAGCAGAAATGCATTTGGGTGAAACCAGGAGCAGAGCTCCATGCACCTCGATGGGATGCCAATCCATTTTGTATCCTGCAAAGATGTTGGCTTTCAGTTCTCAAGCAGGATATGGACCAGGACATGATCAGAAAACTGGAAGCAATATGCAAATTTAATGCTCTTTTCTACGTTGAAAATTGGCTCTGTTCATCCATTGGGGCCGATGCAGCTTATAATGATCTCAAACTATGGCATGATTTGAAGAATTATTGTAAACATGATTCACAAGTTGCAAATGCAGCTTTAAAAGCAATGGAAAGGCATTTCTGGTACTTAACTGAAGAATGTGCTGTGTTCTCTCTATTTTCAAACAGACTTTCCTCTTCAGAACATCAAAATACTATTGCTCATTAAACGGTTTGCATTCCGAATTCCTCAACCATCAGCAGTTTAAATAAGGAATCCAACCTTCCCTATTTCTTAAACCAACAGTAAAAAAAAACTACCATCGCTTATTGGGCCTAAAATTTGGTTCTTAATTCACAGTCCTAAAAGTATAAAGCCGACTGGCTGCGGTAAACCTTTTAGTGAGTGGCAAAAAGATCCCAATTACAAAGAAGTTGAGGCACTGTGTGCGGCAAAATATGAAGGTCGTGAATGATCTGTCAGAACGGGCTGTAAAACTGATTCAAGACTTCTCAACCAGTGTTACCAATGATGAAACAAAAAAACAGTTTTTATTGCAAGTCGTTGAATATCACCGCAAAGAATTTCCAAACTTTCAAAAGGAGACATTAAATAAATTAACTTAGATGTAGTTTTGTATTAAGTTTAAAACGTTTTACAAACTATATTATATTAATTAATTATTTTATTATTATTATATTATTATTGATTATTATTAATATATATTATTATTATTATATTATTATTATATTTTATTATTATATTATTTCTGTAATTTCTTCAGGTTTACTATGTACTTTATCTCCTCTTTTTAATAAACTGTAATTGCATTACCAAATATTTTTTTTCGATGATTTTAGTGTGGAAAATGAAGATTTATTTCAGTAATATCAAGTTAATTGGGTTGGGGCGGGGGTCAAAACATCATCAAATGATCTAAAATTTGGTACACATTCATATTTTGCCAAAAGGAACAAGATAGGAGGGGTGCACCATGTAATTTAAAAAATAAAAAATTAACATAACTTTTAAAATTTCTAATTTATATTGAAAAAATAAAAACTTTATACTACACACACACATATATATATATAGAAATATGTGCTAGATGACAATGTAATATATATATATATATATATATATGATATAATATATATATATATATATATATATATATATATTATAATAATATATATAGATATACTATATATTATATAATAATATAATATATATATATATTTTATTTATATATATATATATAAATAAATAAATAAATAAATAAATAAATAAATAAATAAATAAATAAATAAATAAATAAATAAATAAATAAATAAATAAATAAATAAATAATAATAATAATAATAAAAATAATAAATAATAATAATAATAATAATAATAATAATAATAATAATAATAATAATAATAATAATAATAATAATAATAATAATAATAATAATAATAATAATAATAATAATAATATAATAATAATAATAATAATAATAATAATAATAATAATAATAATAATAATAATAATACGGAAGAACGTTCAGTGTCAAATTTAATTTCGCGATAAGCCTAACCCGGGTCTTTCTGATGCTGAAACGACCGAATTTGACCTTGGCGCTAGGAGGCAACACCCACTTAGGGGGGTCCTATCGACACCACAACTCGGCTGTTGCTAGATCAGGACATCAACTAACATTATACCAAGTTTCAAAACGATACAACAACTCTAGCTTATCAAAACACGGTACCGGCGAAGCTGTAAACATACTACTCACAGCACCTCTATATTTTAAAATTTGTACCGCACAGGTACAATGGATTTGTGTGGCGTACCGCACCGCACCGCACCGCACCAAAATAAACGCACCATGCATCGCACCTGGTGCTTTGGCCAACCCTACAGTACACATTTTAAATGGTAAGGTAAATTTTGGTAAGGTAGATTTCGTGGTCATACTTTGGATATTATCGTACGACTGATATAAAAATTGAATAAAGATTACGAAGTAATTTTTGTTTGAATGAACGAAATATCTTACTTATGTACTTGCAACTCTTTACTTTTTATTTCGAAAAACGTATAAACCTGTACATAAATTTGTTGCATATTCTTTTTTATGTTTGTTTACATTTGGAAAATGTTCAGGTCTTCCTTAGGTACCTTAACTATCGATCTTTCGACGAATCCTAGAAACGTTCTTTAGAATGAAATAATGGTACTTGTTAGATTTTGGACAAATTAATATTTGTGATTTAAGAAATTTGGATATTTTAGAGTTTGAAAAACAATAAAGATAAAAAAGAAACAAAAACAAATTTCAATCCTACTCTTCTTTACTTTCAGCTAAAATCACTGTGAACGGAGTAGGTATAGAAAGTCATCAACTTCTTTCTGACCAGAAAACAGCTGTGGTACTGGATGACTTTTTATTTAACTATTATGCAGATATTAAAACTGCCTTTCGAGAAATGGAAGAAGGGCTAAACTATTTCTACAGAGGCAAACGAAGTGCACATGATGAAGCTGGAACACATTCTGGAACAGAGCAACGAACAGATACC
>JABUQX010113673.1:15000-25000 GCA_015478945.1 Trachelipus rathkii
ACAAAAATAAATAAAAAAGAAAGTTAAACAATAAAAAAAGAGAAAAAAAAACAGCAAAAAGAATTTGTAAATAACCCCCCCCCCCCCCCACACCCCCCCCCCAAAAAATAAAAAAAAATAAAAAAACAACAATAAAAATAACAAAACAATAAAAACAAAATAAAAAATTAAAAAACAAAACAATAAAGAAAGATTAGATGTAAAGTATTAAAATCAACAAGTAAATGAAAAAAACAAAACAAAATAAACAAATAAAAAATAAAATCATAAAAAAAAAAATACCCCCCCCCCCCCACTCACAAAAAAAAAGTAAAGGCATAAATAAATATATTTGTTTATCTAAGGGATTAGTAGCTTTTGTTTTACTGCTTTACTGCTTTAAACTTCTTGCTTTTTACTGCTTTAACTTTTCTTGCTTTACTGGCTTAAACTCTCTGCTTTACTGTCTTAAACTTTCCTGCTTACTCTTAAACTTTCCTGCTTTCTGCTTTAACTTTCTGCTTTACTGTTTAACTTTCTGCTTTATGCTTTAACTCACTGCTTTACTGTTTTAACTCATATATTTATTAACATTATGTTTTATTTTATATTTTTTATTTTTTTTTATTTACTTTTTATTTATTATTTCTTATTTTTATTTTTTGTTTTTATACTTTTTTTGGATTTTCAATGTAAGAAATAAAAACACACAGAGTTTTTGTTTATATAAACATTTTATTTTTAATAAATTGTACGAAATTTTATTAAAACCTTTATATATACGAGTTTTAGGGTAGTAAAATCGCATTTTTTTTTCATTTTAAAAGCATTTTTACATAATTAGAAACTATAAAATCATTGACGTACAAATTTTTAGCATCAAATATATTTACAAGATTATTAAAACATACATTATTTAAAAAGCAAATAATGAAATAAATACAATAGACTCCGCATAACTTAGAATATAAGGATTGAACGGGGTATGACATAGTTTTTACACAACTTACATTATTTTAAAAATAAGGTGATATAATGATTATTCAATATAAATTGTAAGTTCAAAGAATCAATTATGTGAACAGCATCGTTTTTTGCTCTATAAACGGAGATCCAATGTCCTGTGGAGGTGATGTGACGGAGGCATGTATTGAAATATGGAATCAGGTAATCCTTCTCCAACTTTAACACGAGTTTTCAATTTCGTTAATAGCTAACACAACCTAAAAAGCGATGTCATTTTAAACACACTTATTTTATTTCCCTCTTCATTCATCTTTAATAATTCAAAAGTACGTTGCGTATTCTAATTTCAATGAGTTGAGGATGCTCAAGATACACCCACTACAGTGATGGGTGTTTGTAGACTTGATCCAAAAGAGAGATTTAGTCTAAGGTACCCTTTCTCAAAATGTTTAAATGATAGGCGTTACAAGCTGAAAAGGTCAGCTGTGAGATCATAGGCATATAAATTACTATTCTTTGCGTATTCTTCAAGATTTAAGCCTGTCCCACTATCATTACATGATACAGTGTTTGCTATTAAGTCGTAAAAAGGACGAGTACAGAGAGATAGGTCTCCGTTGTATAACATTTCATAATCACGTCCGTGAGGAAGTCCATTCACATGTAAACTGATACCTCTAAGCCCGAAAGGTGTGAATTTATAGGGTGATTTTTTATAATTCCCTGAGTAGGCGTCATGTTCCACAATCCCTATTATTACTTTCTGTGGTAAATTTCCGTTCACAATGTTAGGGATATTGATACTCGATAATCCTTGAGTGAAATTAAATATCTTGGTTTCAACTCTCTAAGTAGGGTACTTTTGCTGTAGATTAAAAGCGAATTTTTC
The DNA here is from genome assembly GCA_015478945.1 of Trachelipus rathkii. NCBI lineage: Eukaryota > Metazoa > Arthropoda > Malacostraca > Isopoda > Trachelipodidae > Trachelipus > Trachelipus rathkii. Next base: position 16,835 of record JABUQX010113673.1, read on the forward strand.
AATTTCCAAATACGCTGTGGTGAAATTAATTTCAACTTTTTTCTGACTAGAGGTAAGCCTCCAACAGTTTGAAAACAGGTTTCTGGACATAAACAGCTGTAGCAGTAGGTTTACTTTTTATTTTAAGCGCAATTTAGGATTTGACCGCGATAAAATGATTCTAGTATCTACAGATGTAGAATGAGTCTTTCTTGAGGAGAAGATAATCGCCATTTTAATCGACCGTAAAATTCATAAGTATTATTTATGACTTTAGCTGCTTTATCTATATGTGCAGCTTTCATCTTTTGAAACATATAAAAAGCAATGATTGGGAGATGAGACTGTTTAGGCGTCGTCTGAATAATTTTAACAAATGCTCTTATATAGCTCTTTAAGGATAATTAGCCGCTTGACGCCCTAGGAAGTTTCCGTTTAAGATATAACTTCACATCTGGTGAATACATGTATAACAGGAATTTGATTCTGTATATACTATATGGTCATCACCCGTAGGAAGATCTGTACCATCAAGGTTTTGTGAATTTCGTTTTTACATATAAAAACACATTAGAGGGGGGTCTAGGTATTGATCAGAAGTACCTGGAATATTGACCTCTAGAGGAACATCTTGTATTGGTATGAAATGCAGAGGGATTAATACTGTTATAAGTTGGACTGCTAACGCCTAATCTGTGTAAGGGTTCCATTGGAGAAGAGATCCAATTCACTCTTACAACAATCAGGACTAGAGGATGAAGGAAATGCATCTTGCATGTGCGAGTTCTAATCGTATAATGAGCATTTTCATGAAAAACCTTACTTATATACACACATCGTATAAAAGTTATTAGTTAGTAATTAAATAGCAATACATCAATACATTTTTTCTTTAGAGTTTTTTCCGCCTAGTCTTTTCTTTATGACAATCTTCTGGTGCCTCGACCTGTCCTGACATTTTAAACGTATATTTTTACGCTTAACATCAATCAACTCTCATCTTGAAACATCGGCGATACGTTCTTTTTAATGCTGTACGAGGATTATTCTGCGCACATATCTTGAATAGTAATCAACCTGTTCTTAATAGCTTTTTTACTCTATAATAATTCCCCCCTCTCCTGGTAGAGGCTTGCACTTCTCCATAGATTGGCCAAAAAATCCACCAAGTCATACCCCCTCTGCATTTGAATCCTACCTGAATACCCTTCTTCGTCCATTATTACAGAGTGTGTCTTTCTTATAGCTATCTTTACACTGTGAGAGTATGTTAATGAATGAAAAAATATAATCTGACTACACCTCTTATATATTCCATTATGCTGTAATTTACTGCATCTGTTTCCTTCTAATATGAATTTGCATAACAATGCACCGTATGTAAAGGGAAAAGGATTTCCTTCTACATCTTTTATATATGCACGCGTACAGAGTCAAAATTTGATATATTCAGAGGTAGATAATGAACATTAGGGAATGTTATAACTTTACTCTCTTTGGGAAAATATACTACTCTTAATAAAGGAGTTTTAGTATTACCTACATATTGATGATCAATTATATTTGTATATACATAAGCCATACCTGGATGATTGAGCATCTCGGATGGGGTACATGTATAATGCAGTACTCGCTCTGCTTCATCTTTTTGTTCATGTGGAGTCATGCGGTTATTCTCCACAGATAGTATAACCCTCTTCAACATAGTAGGGATATCATGAAGTATATCCAACTCGGCATCACGCCTACGAATATGTTTACGCTGCCATGGTGATCGTTCGAGAAAAAAACATGTCCGGTCTCGTAGGTTTACCAAATTTACTTTTGAACTTAAGATAATATTACTTTATCTTCATGGTAACGCATTCAGTTTTGTATACAAATCCTTACACCTAATACTCCATATCAAAGAGAACGTTTTAAAAAAATGACTAAAAATAGCCAGGCACCGATTTAAAATGTGACCTCCGCAAAGTAAATTCTTCAAAGAAATATTCTTTTGTAGCAAATGCTGTCGTATTCAGCTTTTTGGCAATTGTAGTCCTTTTCAGATAACGAGTATCTTCACTTGTAAATATAGTTTTCAACACATTTCTAACACTTCTGTACACCCATCCAGATAGATTGTGAGCAAATTTTTTCTATGTCCGTATTTTAATATCATTTTCACATAATCCTACTTCGTATGCATCTCTTTCAAGTTGTATAGGATTCATTAGCACAGTTGTAAAATCCGAGAGTTTATTATCAGGATGTAAATCCAAGGAGGCTGAAGAAGGCAGAGTTATATAAAAGTGAATCTCACTCATCCATGAATTATAATCGACAACTGATAATGATTTTAACTTCACTTCCTTTTAATATAGTATCTAAACTTGGTCAGGATATCCGCTCGATTTCACAAGTAAACTGCTTTATTTTTTCCTTACCTTAGTAGCTAATATTTTTTCATTTTATATCATGAGTTTACAGGATTGAACCTTACTTTTTGTATTTCCCTGTTTATAAAATCCGCCTTTTATTTTTTCCACCTCATTTAAATCTTCCAGATAATATAACTTTAAGCTATACGACTATGTTCGGATATTGTGAACTTTAAAAACTTCCGTAGTCCAACCCGGCTTCATATCCTTTTCTAAACTTGTCGTCAGATCTAGAAACTCTTACGAATCGTTTACCTTTTCTGAATTACTTTATTTTTGTTTTCTTTTCACGCCATATGGGCGCCATACGTCCCTCATAGTTTTTGACCTTTCTAAAGAGTTGAATTTAAATAGTTCCTATGGTAAGACCTGTTTATAAGATAAGGCAGGTCGTTCAGTATATCAATATATTAAAAGTATTCATTTTACGTAAAATACTAATTGCTGCGTTCTTTAAATAGTACGTTGGACTCTTCAAACTATTGCGCTTTGGTTTAGCGGAAAATGTATTGTAATAAGCTTATACCATACTCCAGAGCACTCCTGAAACTCTTCGCCCTTGAATTCCACTTCCTCGATCTGTCCAAATGATTTAGGTGTTCTCCCCTCGTCCTCTATAATTTCAAGTACAGCTATCGGCAACTGTAGCTGATCGTTTTAATCTTTTATTGGCTTCACCATCGAAAGTATCTCTAGAGTATACGTCAATTGTAAAAAGTATATATTGAAAACCTTCATTATAAGAGCTGTTTTATCATTTCCGAGTAAATCTATACTGCCATATGCGTATTTAGTTGCGGAGATATGGTTTTCCGTGTAGGAAATTTTTTTTCTTACAGGTTTATGTAGAGTAAATGCCCCTGCACCATCTCAATATGATTTTTCCTCTTTCTGCTCAATCTTTGCATACCTTAAAGCAAACCTAGTGAAACCCCCCAAAACTATTTGGCTCCCTCAGATTGAAGTAATACTTATCAACTACCTCCTTTGCCTCCATGTTGTCTACTAACACACGTGTAAGCGTTATATATATATATATATATTTGTCACAAAAATGTGATATATATATTTATATAGTATATAATATATATATATATATGTATATATATATATATATATATATATATATATATTATATATATATATTATATATATATATTTGTCACAAAAATGTGATATTAGGTCAGTATTTAATTTCAAAGCGAAGCAAATACAAAATTAGAAATTTTATTTTATATCTAATTTTATCAAAGAAGCATTATTACATTTATAATCTACTATAAATATAAAATATTATATATATATATATATATATTATATATATATATATAATATATATATATATGGTATAATATATATATACTATATATTATATATAATAGTATAAATATATAATATATATATATTATTATATATATATATATATTATATAATATATATATATTATATATATATATATAAATATATAATATATATATATATATACTATATATATATATTATATATATAAATATATATATATATGATATATTATATATATATATATTATATGTATTATATATATATATATTATATTATATGTAAATGCATAATTACGATTTAATCACTATCTATATAAAGGTGTTTTTTCTATTCGTCCTCTGGTAACACTTAAATTTATCTGATGGTAAGAAGTGCTGATGGACTTGAATCAAGTTTGCGTAGCGGGGATATTTCTAAGTCTGCTATCGCGTTGTATTAAGATTAACTCTGGGAAAAATTAATAGTCTGAAGTTTTTGTTTGATATCATTCCATCCTTTTACAGGGCCTTTCTTCCAGTTACGTGAGAGATCAGCTATCAACAAATATTTGATCCTTTAACTATTTCATCATCAATTACGTCCTGCTTCATTCAAAGTTAATTGGTCTTTTAAAATATTATATAAGCTATTCCTGATTTACGCACTCTATTAGGTAAGTCTCTATCTAAGGTATATTTTTATAGATTTTATCTATCTCATTTTTTTCACTTCAAGTTTTAACTTGTCACTATTTATGGTCTATAATCTCGTATATTCATCGGTATTTAGACGGATACGTAGGGATTGAATGTAGTTGCGGCTGTCATTTGGAAGCAATGTAATCAATTTTTGTATGCTATTGTATGATTCACGGCTGATTGTTCAGTTCTCATGTTGTCTTCAGATAGTGTGAACGTTTAGTATGTTATTCGATATCTGTTGGTCTACTCACGAATTATGTATTAATCTTTCACCTTTAGGATCATATAAGCTGGGAGGAGAGGCTGCTGGAAAGATAATGAGTCGTTCACAATATAAGGATGCTGGTGCAACTGTTGCTGCTGATGTGAAAGAGGTTGTAATGTCATTGCATTGGGCTGTAATATTTGCGTGTATGGGGGCTGTGAATGATGAAACGTGATTGTGGATTTTGCGCAAGGTGTGGCAATAACTGGCCATATTGAGGTTGTGAATGATGAATCTGAGGAACTGAATTCTGTACAAATGCTGTATTATTATACTTCATTTCTCATACTCATTTATGGAAGTTACGCAACTCTCATTATGGTGACAACGCACTTAGATATAGTGAGCTATAACGGAGAAGAGTATGGTAGGATACCTCTCCTCTCTTAGTAACTCTTTTTATTTTCAGATTTTTATGTTTGAGGGAGTTTTTATGATGTTCTATACCCGCCGGTCGCTTACTTCTGAGGCCTGTTTAAAGGAACATTTCTTTTATAAGATTTTAACAGATTTCTTTTTTTACAAATAGCACTTGATGAATTTCTCATCTCACTATTAGTTTAGTTTTTCAGCAGTTTCAACTTTTTAATTTTTATAAGAGTACTACTATTGCAACTAGAGCACTCATTATTCAGGTATGTAAACCAGTTTCTATCTCATAGGGCAGAATGTTGGTACGGAGCAGCACTCTGTGCGTGTTTTTGGGGGTGAAGTACCAATCAAATAACCGTGGGGCTTGAAGTAACTTTTATATACTTTTAAGAATTTTCTTTGAGGAAACATTTTGAGTTGCAATACATTAATTTGACTCATGTCTCTTCTCTGAATCAGATACTGTGTGTTTAAAGAAACACTTCGCATATGCTTGCTTGATGAAAAATATTCTGCGTTATGAAAATACATGACATTAATATGGTGATAAGTAACTGGAACGCTGATGCAGTTCCAATTTAATTTGTGCATTAATTCACTAATACATAATTTTTGTGGCTTGTATACTTGTCGCAGCGATCTATATCGTATAATACCTATGAAATTGAATCATTTCTAAATATTCTTAAATTTTTTCTGATAAACATTATAACACATATTATTTTTACAAGGTTTGTTCAAATCTCATTTTATTTAATAATAGAAAGGTTTTACCACAGCCTGTCGGGCCAGCTACAAGACATGTAGCCGGACTTCGGAACGTAAATTTCTCCACATCCATACTCGGCAAGTGAGATAATGAATCATGAGTTTAATAAGTGTAAGAGTAAAATAATGTTTTTTTAATAAATTTCGTACAATTTTATTAAAATAAAATGTTTATATAACAGAAAATCTTTATGTTTTTATTCTTACAATAAAAGGCGGTTACAAAAAATAAAAATACAAATGATGATATATTTATTAGAAGAAGAAATTAAAAGAATAATGTTAAGAATTATTTTTTCATAATTCTGTAAAGCAGTGAGTTAAAGCAGTAAGGCAAGAAAGTTAAAGCAGTAAGCAGAAAGTTAAAAAGCAGTAAAGCAGAAAGTTAAAGAGTAAAGCAGAAGTAAACAGTAAAGCGAGAGTAAGCAGTAGCAAGTTAAACAGTAAAGAGAAAGTTAAAGCAGTAGCAGTAAAACAAAGCATACTAATCCCTTAGGTACCCTCATATTGTTTAACTGCTTTACTGCTTTAAGGTTATTAATGTTAATAATATATGAGTTAAAGCAGTAAACATGTGAGTTAAAGCAGTAAAACATGAGTTAAGCAAGTAAAGCAGAAAGTTAAAGCAGTAAAGCAAGATTGCAGTAAGCATAAAACAGTATAGAAAAAAAAAACCAACAACACCACACACAAAAAAAAAAAATAAAAAAAAAAACCACCCAAAAAAACACCAAAAAAAAAAAAAAAAAAACAAAAAAAAAAAAAAAAAAAAAAAAAATGTCAATCGCCTAGGTGTTAGTAATAACACTCTACTTGATTTAAATGATTTACTGTTTAAGGTATTAGAAGTATATGTTTTTTTAAATAAAATTTCGTACAATTGTAGTAAAAAATGAATGATCATAGTATATTTGAAAAGAATTTCTTTGAATGTATATATATATATATTTTTCGTTCGCGCGTAATATGCGTCTGCGACGCAGCGGCGGCGTTAGCGGTATATTGCGCCTGCGGCGCGCGCGGCGGTAATATTGCGCTTGGCGGCGCACGCGGCGTTTCGCGGTAATATGACTTGCGACGCGGACTCTGAAACGTTTACGGTCTGTCCACTGTGTAACTTTTAGATATATTTCTGTCATGCTATAAAGTTAGAAAAATAATATAGTAAGGAGCATTCTAGCACTAATTACCATTAATTCTGCATACTTATACCTAAGGTAGACACTGCGATATTGGGCGTAGTAGGTTCAGGGGAGGCTAGAAAAGGTTTGAAAAAAGTGGCACTCAGTTTGCACTATGTGGCACTCACTGGCACTATGTGGGCACTCACTTGACACTCATTGGCCTCCACTTGCATCATTGGCACTCAATGCACTCACTGGCATCTGGCACCAGCAGGCACTCATAGAATACCTAGAACACTAATAGAACATCATGATACTCTTACGGTTGATTGGAGAGCACCAAAGCTGTACTCATATAGGCCGCATCAAGATGAACGTAAAGATGACTCATCAAGTGATCATCAATAATGCGAGTCATAAAAATTGAGCCATGGAAGACCAAAGGGTTGGTGGATTGTACGTGTGGTATAGTGTAAATGTAAGTGTCTATGTGTAAATGTAAGTGTCTAGGTGTATAAGTGTCATAGTGTCATAGTGAATGTGTGTATAAGTGTAAGTGTTTGTGTATACTAAATCATAGTAGGAAGCATTCTAGCAACTTGTAATATACACATTCGATCTCATACCTTATACGCTAGGGGTAGACACGATAATTGGGGCTTAGGGGTTCAGGGAGGCTAGAAAAGGTTTGAAAAAAGTGGGCTCAGTTGGCAATATATGGCATAATCACTTGGCACTAATGTGGCACTCATTGGACTCACTTGGCACTCATTGGCACTGCTTGACACTCATTGGCACTCACTGCCACTCACAGGCACATAGAATACTCATAGAAAACTAATAGAACATCACTAGATACTCTTACGGTGATTGAGACACAGCTTACCATCCATATAGGACATCAAGTGAACGCTAAGATGACGTATAAGATGAGTAATCAATATGCGAGACATAAAAATTGAGCATGGAAGACAAGGCTGGTAAAGTGTGTTTGTAGTGTGTTATAGTGTAGAATGTAAGTGTCTATGTGTAAATGTAAGTGTCATAGTGAATGGGTGTATAAGTGTCATAGTGAATGTGTGTATAGTGTAAGTAATCGTGTGTGGAGTGTAAGTAATCTGTGTGTGTAAGTAATCTGTGTGTGATGTAAGTAATCTTTATTTGTCTTGTGTGTGTGTGTGTGTTGTGTGTCTGTGTAGGTGTTCAGTTAGGATATCCATACATACGTTCAAGTTAGGGACGAAATATGTGAC
>JABUQX010113674.1:2500-25952 GCA_015478945.1 Trachelipus rathkii
TCGCCAGATGGAACTCCTCAAATATCAAATGATCAATTACTTTCAGTAAGTAAATTCCTTCCAATAAATAATGGTTCCTTAATCCAGATGAAAGTCGTTCTCAATGTTACTAGACTCTCCTTCAACAAGTAATAGTTCCAATAAGTCTCTCGAAGTTGTATAACTTTCCTTCAAAATGTTCTAATAAATCTCTCTCTGATTGTTATCTAATCTCTTACAAAATTTTCTTCTGAATAATTACTAGACTTTCTAATCCTTGCCCAGAGAACTATATTCTTTAGTAATCTTCTAATTCAAATGATAAATATCAAATCTTAATCCTTCTCACTGCCTTAGTAGTGCTGTAAGGAATTAGAACTTCTTCAATGATAAATATCACAAAATAATAGAAAAGCCTTCGATAGTGTAATATTCAGTTACCGATGAGATTCTCAAAAAACAATCGTAGAACCAATTATGGAACCCAACATAAAACCAATTATATAATCGAGACTGGAACCCGGTAATAACTATTTTACTTCCATTTATAACTTTCCTTCGTATCCAAGATGCAGAGTGTAGAGTTATTTTATGAATCTTTTTTCCCATAAGACAATTTTATTTTCTAAATAAAAATTGTTCTTAAAAATATTTTAAAATAAAAATCTTAATTAATTCGTCTTCAAATAAAATTTATATATAAATCTATCACTTTTGTAAATAAATGTTTCTTCAAATCCTTTCAAATATAAATAATAAATTTTTCCGCTTTGACGTGTGAAGCTCATAATTTTATCTCCCATATTCCTAATAGCATAACACACGCCCCCATTAAGAAAGAAAACTGGGGCTTTTCTTTTAACAAAACACTAAGCTTCACATCCCAATCCTCGTCAGGTAATCTCAAATCTTCAGTGGGTGTTTTCCGAATCAAGGGTATTTCCTTCAAAGGTGTTTCTTTTCCCTCTAGATTAATTTCATCATCTTTTTCATCCAACTGCCGATAAATCCTTTTCCTCTCCTTCGCCCACTCCAAAGCATCTCCATCAACATTTGCAGGTAAATACTGCAGAGATTGATTAAGCACGGAGGATGATGAAGAGGCTTCCTTAGGTCCTTCCATAATCTTTTCAATTTGTATTTGTTCATCTGAACTCACACTTTCCCCTAAACGCCATTTCATTAGTTTTAACTTGGCCTTCTCTAGCCGCGTCTTCAACTTTACAACCCTTTCTTTTTCCTTTTCGTATCTCCTCTTCCATTCTTCAGCGTGTTCTTCAAAATTTCCTTTCTTTTTAGTCTTCCCAGGATTCAAATATCCTTTAACCTTTGACACATCTAAGGACTTATCTTTAGATACTTCCATCGATTCATTTTTAGTTTCATTAGCTATATCAATTATTAAATCTTCAACTGATGTATCCATCACTTCAGACTCCTTTACTGATTCATCACTTATTGAAACTTTTTCTAATGAACTAGTATTCCAACTCGGAGAATGTGCAGAATTGAGACTTTGGATCTTTCCCAAAATTAATTTTACAATTGCAGATATAACATTCCGACTCAAGAAGTCTTCTCTCTTCAAATCACTGTCTCCAATTAACTTTTCATATAAGCCTTGATAATGAAGTTTCTCCTTTCCTAATTTCTTTATAACAGATCTGAGATACTGAACTTCATTTTCCGCTGAAATAAATTTCTCTCTCATAATCTGCTGAATGGAGACGAACTCTGATTCACATCTTCGTTTTTCAGCCGCGGCAATATTTTCGGCGGCGCATCGAGTTGCTATAACTTCATTCCTGGCTTCATCTAATTCAATTTGGAGATTGTGTAATTTGCTCTTGAGCTTTACTATCTCAGAAATATGGCCTGAATTTTCTTCACATTTAGAAGCAAATTCTCCATAAAGTCTCCTAAGTTGTTCCTGAGTATGACTTAAATCTGCCGAATGAATTTCTGACTTTTCAAGCTCTTGAATTCGACGCTCAAATTCTATTAATTTTCTTGAATGATAATCAGTCTCTGACATTGTCGACTCCTCATCATTCTCCAATGTTTTTAATCTCTCTTTTGTCTCCGTCTTCTTATCCTCATCTATCTTGACCCCAATCTTAATATCACTGACGCTCTCCTTAGGTACGCAGTTCCTTAAGACGATCGTGTCCTCTTCCAAATCTAATTCTTCTTTCTCACACCCTTCAAAATCCACTACTCCTACGCACGCGATGTGTAAGATATCCAGCGTTTCTTCGTCCCTTTTATTGTATATTTTTAACAGGTTCGCATGATACAACGTCGGGTTGTGTAGTTCCTTCCGACCGTGAGTTCATTGATTCTCCCGCGCATGACACTATCGCTTGACTGTCGGGGTGCACCATCGTATCACCAAGAGCTTCGGCTTCTTCCTCCAGAGAACTATCCATTGCCCTCGCGCGCGATACCATCTCACTAGGTGCAGGATCCTCTGCATTCCTTGCCCCGGGAATATTCCCTATTATCAAATCATATATGGCATCGTCCAGGGCTATGGCTTCCACACGACCTGTGTAATATGGCGTATCGACGTCGATCATAACAACGGGTGCATCTCTGATCGTGTTGTCGATCATTAGTATCTGTTTCCTCTTCCCAGTTCTCTGGTCTGCCGTTGTATATTTCTTTTTAACAATGACGGAGTCACAGCCGGTGTCCCTCAATACATTCGCTGCCATACCATTAATCTTTCCGTCAACAACGGGCATCATTGAATTCACGATGTTAAGTCTTACATTATCACTCTTTACACATGCGACTCTGACGACAGGAATCGTTCTGATGCATGCTACAGCAATCTCGTTGTTGTTATTTACGTATTCCATAAGGTCGGAGTCTTTATTGGCACCAATATTTCCATGAGTAGCTGTAATGTCAGAGGCTACTTCCTTATCCCACCGTTTAACTTCAGTTGTTATGGCAGCAGCTGCCCTTTTGGGTCCTTCTCTCCAATTGTTGTTGGAACGGTTGTTGTTATAGTTCCTGTATTGGTCGTCTCTCCTATAGGGGCTGTAATTTTTACAATCAAATGCCTTGTGCCCTTTCTTCCCACACTTGAAACAAGTGGACTGGTATTTGGGTCTTTCGGTGTATTTTAAACTTTCGATGACATCTTCCTTCTCTTTCTTGGAGGGGTCTTCTCTACTACTCATTGATGTCAAATTTTTGTTGTGGGCCAGGAGATAGTTCTCCGCCTCTTGAGCAATGACATCTAATTTATTAACCTTCCTTTCCCGTAAAAATGTTGCCAGTTCTTTCGGGCAAGTGTTAAGAAACTGCTCAGCTACTATCAGATTGATGATATCATTAAAATCCTTATTTATCTCCGCCAGATCTGTCCACTTCATGACGTAGTTCTTTAGCCTATCTATGAATTGTATGGGCCTTTCATCATTATATGCTTTCGCACTCCTAAATTTTATTCGGTAGCCATCCTCCGTCAAATTGTAGCACAGTAGAAGGGCATTCTTCAATTTATCGTAGTCTTTCGAATCTTCTTTAGGAATGCGGGAATATGCAAGTAAGGCTTTCCCTGTTAACAAGGCGCTAAGGTGAGATGCCCAATTCCTTTTGTCCCATTCATTAATCTCCGCAAATCTTTCGAAGCGTTCGAGGTAGCAGTCTATTTCATCTCTGTTGTCTGCAAAAGGAGGGAGCTTAGGCACTCTTGCCTTAACATCGTTATTGTTTGCAGCTTGTTGTTGGTTATTATTGCCTGCTTGCAATTCCATTCTCCTGAGCTCTAGCTCATGCTCTCTTTGTCTCTCTTTGTCTTTCTTCTCTTGCAGCTTCTCTTTCTGCTGCTTCTCTGTCGGCTTCCCTCTGTCTTTCTGCCGCTTCTCTTTCTTCTCTGGCAGCCTCTCTTTGTCTCTCTGCTGCTTCTTTAGCAGCCTCTCTTTCAGCAGCTTGTCTGGTAGCTTCTCTCTCTGCTGCTTCTTTGGCAGCTTCTCTTTCAGCAGCTTGTCTGGTAGCTTCTCTCTCTGCTGCTTCTTTGGCAGCTTCTCTTTCAGCAGCTTGTCTGGTAGCTTCTCTCTCTGCTGCTTCTTTGGCAGCTTCTCTTTCAGCAGCTTGTCTGGTAGCTTCTCTCTCTGCTGCTGCTTCCCTCTGTCTCTCTGCTGCTTCTATTTGTTCCTTTATAAATTCCCTTGCCTCTTTTCCCTTTAGTCCAAGATCTTGGGCGATCTTTGCTAATGCCGCACAATCCATATTAAAAAGGTAAATTTTAATAGAGGCTCACACTTTAATATCTGTATCACAAGAGTTGTCTTTACTTTGAATGACGACTGTGATATTCTTTTAGGAACTGTTCCAAATAAGACCACTGATATATTCCTTTTCTTCAGAAGCAAATTCAGACAGAGTCTTCAATTTATTGGTCTCAGTATTTCTTTTTCTTTTTAGAAAAGATTCCGGACAGAGCCTCCAATTTATTGTCACAAGATGGGGTTTCCGTCAATAACAGAGTGACAATTCCCGAGTTCGTTTATTAAACAATACAAAACAAAATGGAATAAACTGTATAAAATGTCTAGGGTATGATTCACAATGTAGTTTTCCACTTTCTCAAATACGAAGCGTAGCGAAATCTACGAAGTCTTCTGATTCCAAAATTATTCCTGAGTCGCAGATGGACTCCTCAAATATCAATGATCAATTACTTTCAGTAAGTAAATTCCTTCCAATAAATAATGGTTCCTTAATCCAGATGAAAGTCGTTCTCAATGTTACTAGACTCTCCTTCAACAAGTAATAGTTCCAATAAGTCTCTCGAAGTTGTATAACTTTCCTTCAAAATGTTCTAATAAATCTCTCTCTGATTGTTATCTAATCTCTTACAAAATTTTCTTCTGAATAATTACTAGACTTTCTAATCCTTGCCCAGAGAACTATATTCTTTAGTAATCTTCTAATTCAAATGATAAATATCAAATCTTAATCCTTCTCACTGCCTTAGTAGTGCTGTAACGAATTAGAACTTCTTCAATGATAAATATCACAAAATAATAGAAAAGCCTTCGATAGTGTAATATTCAGTTACCGATGAGATTCTCAAAAACAATCGTAGAACCAATTATGGAACCCAACATAAAACCAATTATATAATCGAGACTGGAACCCGGTAATAACTATTTTACTTCCATTTATAACTTTCCTTCGTATCCAAGATGCAGAGTGTAGAGTTATTTTATGAATCTTTTTTCCCATAAGACAATTTTATTTTCTAAATAAAAATTGTTCTTAAAAATATTTTAAAATAAAAATCTTAATTAATTCGTCTTCAAATAAAATTTATATATAAATCTATCACTTTTGTAAATAAATGTTTCTTCAAATCCTTTCAAATATAAATAATAAATTTTCCGCTTTGACGTGTGAAGCTCATAATTTTATCTCCCATATTCCTAATGGCACAACACACGCCCCCATTAAGAAAGAAAACAGGGGCTGCGTTGCTGCTACAGCAGCAGGCTGGGAGAGCGAAGCAGCAGCAGTTATATATATATATATATATATATATATATATATAGTATATATATATATATATATATATATATATATATCTATAGACAGAGACACAGAGAGAGTTCACCACACACACACATAGAAATTCACATTAGAGAGAGAGAGAGAGAGAGAGAGAGAGAGAGAGAGAGAGAGAGAGAGAGAGAGAGAGAGAGAGAGAGAGAGAGAGAGAGAGAGAGAGAGAGAGAGATTAGGTTACTTTTTTTCTTGTTAGCTTAGGTTAGATTATTTTTTTATTGTTACGTTAGCTTATGTAAATTATGTAAGGTTATGTTAGATTATTTTTTGAATTGTTACTTTAGATTATGTTAGGTTATGCTAGATTATTTTTTGACTTTTAGGTTAGGTTAGGTTAGGTTAGGTTAGGTTAGGTTAGGTTAGGTTGTTAGGTTAGGTTAGGTTAGGTTAGGTTAGGTTAGGTTAGTTGTTAGGTTAGGTTAGGTTAGGTTAGGTTAGGTTAGGTTAGGTTAGGTTAGGTTAGGTTAGGTGTTAAGTTAGTTTAGGTTAGGTAGTTTGCTAGATAAAGCAAAATATTATATTTTATGATATTATTTTCAGGTATGTAATGAATCCTATTATCGATGCTGATGAAAGTATTGCTTGTATTAAAGATAAAATTAAACCTGGAAGTAAAAGAAAAAGATTGTTGGAGTTCATGTAAAAATATTTTAAGTCTTGAGTGGTACAATTTTATCCATTATACCGTTGAATCAATCCAAAAATTTTGAAGATAAAGTATAAAGAGTATATATACAGATAAGAGGTATATATATATATATATGGCTATTGCTGGTTATACATACTGAAGAGCGCAGATATACATATGGCTGTTATTTATTATTGCTAAGGTTGGTTGGCTATATATATATATGTTACATATTATGCTATTATTGGGCTACAAGTTGGTTATATATATACAGATCAAACTGTCGTCAATGGCGCTGAGCGTTGGTAATAATTTTACTTTTAGGTGTTAGTAAATCAAAAATTTGATTTCGCTATAAAGAACTTACTTTGCTTTAGTTACAACTGATTAATTTTCAGTTCATTTTATTTGCACTCTTTAGTTTGGTTATATATACATATATATATACATACATATATTATATTATTATTATTGCTGTTATTATTATTATTATTATGTTGTTATGCTATATTATATATATTATATATTATTATGTTTATATATATACATACATATATATGGTGTTGTTATATATATATACATATATATTATATTGTTGTTATTACATATATATTTATCAGATGTTTATTTGCAGCCCATAAGGGAAGAAGAGAACGCAGCAGTCCTACAGTAAAACAAATATAGTATTTAACAGTCGAAAATCCCAAGGATTTGACTTTTTGAAGTAAATTGTTTTTTATCCAAAGTGAATGTACCTTAGGGTAAATCGGAGCCGGTTCTGCCTCAAAGGAGGCCATTTGGGCCAATCTCTCCGGGATGCTGGTTCTCTGAACCCCTCGTTCTTGGTTCCAGTGTCGTGGGGGTTCCTCTGACCATCTCCGGGGTATAAACGTGTCCCCCCTAAGTCCTCTTCGTCGGCTTTATTTCCCCTAAATTTGGTGAAATAATTTTTTTTTTTTGAAAATTTTAAGTTTTTTTAGGGGGCTCGAGCCCCAGGCGGGGACAGAGGGGGACGTTTCATACCTCGGAGGGGATGGTCGGAGGAACCCTCGCGACACCCAAATACCAAAAGAGCGGGGGTTCCGTAGACCATCCCCGCGGAGGGGGATTAGTCCCCCCGTCGTCCACCGGGAGGTCGAGAGACCCCGACTCCTGCCATCTTTGTGGTTTCCCCTATGGTATTCCCTTTAGTTAAAAAAATTTACTCAAAAAAAAAAAAAAAAGTTAAATCCCATCCTTAGAATTTTCGGCTGATTCCAATATATAATTTGTTTTACTGCAGGTGCTGCCGTTCTCTTAGCTCACATACCGTGAGCATTAAAAACTGACCATCTATATATATATAGCATATATATATATATATACATATATATATTGGTTATTATTATGTATATATATATATATTAGTTATATATATATTATATATATATATATATATATATATATATATATATATATATTATGCTATATATATATATATATATACATATATATATATATAATGTAAACCAAAAATTAAATAAAAATGAATTGGAAAATTAATCAATTTGAAGCTGAAAAAATATAAAAAGTAAGTTCTTTTTATAGCAAATCGCTTTAATTTTCTTTACCTAAAAATAAAAATTATTACCAACCTTTCCAATACTAAATTATTTTTGAGAACCACAGTTTACTTAAGGTCCTATATATATATATATATATATAAAGAGCAGCAAGTATATATATATATATATATATATATATATATATACTAGCAACAGCTGGTAAAGGCTGGGCTACATATGATACATATACATATATGTTATTATATATTAGCAAAGATTCATATTACTATGCCATTATGCAGTTATTGCTATTATTACTATATTATTGTTGTACATATATATATTATATATATACATATATATACATATATTATATAGCAGCTATATACATATATATACATATACATATTAATATTACTGTCTATATATATATATTACATATTATATATATATAAGGCTGCTGGCTATACAAGGGTTGCTGGCTGGTTAGTTGGCTGGCTGGCACAGCTGGTATTATACTGCTGGCTACTACATACATGTTGGTGCTAGCAGAAGATATAGATATATATTACATATGCCATGTTACATGGTATTACTGCTGGTTACTGATAAACATACTACATATTATAAACATATATACATATATATTATATTATATATTATTATTATTATTATATATATATATATATTGTATTAGCAGCACGCATATACATATATTATTATTATACATATTACATATATATATACATATACATATTAATATATATATATAAAGAGTTGAGTATATATATATATATATATATATATATATATAGGTAAGAGTGTCTAAATCTGACATTATGTAATTAGAACGGCAGCCCCTACAGTAAAACAAATTACATATTCGGAATCAGCGGAAAATTCTAGAGGGGTTTTTAATATTCGTTTATCGGAAAATTTTAGAAATTTCTTTTTTTTATATTCCAATTAGGGGGCTCGAGCCGACTATTTGGGACAGAAGCAAACGACTTCGTCGGTCCACCGGGAGGCCGAGAGTCCCCGACTCCTGCCATCTTTGCGGTTTACCCAATGGTATTCCTTTAGTTAAAAAAAAATTATTACTCTTTACAATATGCTATTACTTTAATTACAAGAAAAAAATTTTTTTTACCTCTTAACATACGTTTCCAAATTTAAATTCTTCTAAATTAATTTTTAATCTCTTCTAAAAAGTCTATAAATCGATTTTCTTTTGAAATATTTTTTTTACAAATATTTTGAAATATAAAAAATCAAATAATAATGAAATAACAATCTAAATATATAAAAATACTATAGTAATGAAGATATGTTGCTTCACATTTATTCGTTTTTCAGTCGTAGGCTGAGCATTGCCTGGCTACTTAATTTAAATGATAAAAATATCGTCAATTGCTTAGAGAAAATTATGGCTCGTTGTTATATTTCCGAAGAATAAAAAAAAATAAAAAAATAAAATAAAAATAAGAAATTAAAAACCCCTCCTTAGAATTTTCCGCTGATTCCAAATCTGCAATTTGTTTTACTGTAGGTGCTACCGTTCAAAAGTTACATGATGTCCACTTTAATTATACTTTAGACCATATATATATATATATATATATATATATATATATATATATAGGTATATATATATATATATATATATATATATATATATATATATATATATATATATGTGTGTGTGTGTGTGTGTGTGTGTGTGTGTGTGTGTGTGTGTGTGTGTGTGTGTGTGTGTGTGTGTGTGTGTGTGAAGCTTAAATTTTTTTCAAATTGATACTTCTTTTGTCGTATTATTTATTTTCAGTAAAATAAAGAAAAGAAATTAAATTACTTCGTATTTCCTCATTTATCGATATTTTTTGTTTTCACAAATTATAAAGATATATCGATCGCATTCCAAACTCTACCTAAGATCCATATATATATATATATATATATATATATATATATATATATATGTTATATGGTGATATATATATATATATATATATATATATATATATATATATATATATATATATATATATAAAAATATAAAACTATTTTATATATATAGCTGCATTTATATACATAGTTATATATATATATATTGTTATATATATTTATATATATAAGGCATATATATATACATATATATAGCAGCATATATATTGAGCTATGCTATATATAAGGCTATATATATATACATGGTTAAAGAAGGCGAAGATAGCATAGCATATATGTTAGCTGGTTATATGGTTGCTATATATATATATATATACAGTTACTCCAAACTTATTCCAAATATATATATATATATATATATATATATATTGCTGACTGTCGTGTCGGTGTTGGATGCAATAAAAACAGCTGGGAGAAAAGGAAAAGAAGAAATGAGAAGATCTAGGTTAGAGACTAAGAAGAAGGCTTAAAACTTCAATAGAACTACTTCATAAAGTTCTGGAAGAATTTCTGTGTGAGGAAAGATTTGAGACCAGAGTTTTATTAAGTGATAGATACCGAATTGATAAAAATTTTAATAAAATATGTATTTTTCTTCAATTGTACTTTTAAAATTAAAATTATTATATATATTAACCCTTTGATACCTACTGATGCAGTTTTATCTCATAACTATTTCAGTCGATTTTGACCCTTATAATACGAGTTTTTAAGGTTTATTTGGCATTTTCTAATTCACAGAACTTCAATTTTGTTAGCCAAATCGAAAATAGTTTGAAATATATTACAGTCTAGTTTTATTAGCTGTGCGAAGTGGATGCTTTTTGAAATTCTGCGAAAATGTTGCAACCCTTGCACTTGCAATTTTGAAAAAAATTTTAAAAATAGATAAATTGTCTTTTGAATGTTGAAAAAATACTTTTTATATGTTATAATGGTGTAATTAATGATTTGTTAAAAAAAAAAAAGTGAAATAACTTTTATCTTGCATACTAGAGCCTAGTATATCTATGATGTAAAAAAAACTCATGCGGAATAGGCTACGTATTGTTTATGTTTTTTTTTAAAAAACTTGGATTATTTTAGTTAATTTTTCATCAAAATGATACAGTTAGTGCTGTAAATAACTTTATTTATAAATTTTACCAACTCAGTGGTAAATTATAGCACTTTTCGATTTGGTGATGCAATGCTGTCTCTTACGGCAAGGGTATCGTCATATATATATATATATATATATATATATATATATATATATATATAACTAGTATATATATTATTAATACATGGCAGTGCTATGGGCTGGTTGTTGCTGGCTGGCTATTGCTGGCTAGCATATATAAAAAGAGTGTCCATTAGTATATACGATTGATATTGCTGGCTATTGGCTGCTACATATACATTGAAGGGGTTACTATATATATTATTATTGTTGAGTTGGTTATATACTACATATATATACATATATTATATATATATTATGGTTACTAAGCATCACATATATATAGCATATACATATATATAGCATATATGTTATGCTATATGTTATATTATGATATATATATGTATTATATATAAAGTATATATATATATATATATATATTACATATATATATATTAACTGGGGTATATATATTATTATATTAGTTATTATATTATTGGTTATTATTATATTACAAGTTATTGAAGAAGTATATATATATTATATATATATATATACATACATATATATTAATGGCAAAGTTAGTGCATACATACATACAGATAAGAAGAAGGCTGCTGGCTGGCTGCGCATATACACATACTACTGGTTGTTGCTGCTGCTGGCTGCTGGTTATGAGCATATTGCTGCTGGCTGGCTGGGCTGGCTACATACAGGCAAAGCCAGTACAGGCCATTGGCTATACAGTATTGCTGGCTACGCAGGCTGGCTGCTGGCTATGGCTATTATGGCTGTTGAAGTTGAATATATACAAGAAAGATATATATATATATACATATATATATATATATACATATGGAGCATGGAGCAAATATATTCCTCAGCATATGTTCTTGAACTAACAAAGGATATTTCTCAATACTAGAACTATAAGGTATTTATGACAATTGGTTCGCCTTCCTACCTTTGATAACTGCTTTGGAGGAAAGAGGAATGCTATGTTTGTCAACAATTAGACCAAATCGACTGAATTTTGAAGGCAGAGAGGAAGCTAAAGTCGGAAGGTAGAGGAAACTACGGTACTTGTGTCGAACAAAGGACAGACAGCATCGTAGTGAAGTGGTTGGACAATAAGCCTGTTCATGTTTCAAATTATGCGGGTGTGAATCCAGTAGGTAAATGCCGTCGATGGGACTCTAAAGTTAGTATATCCTCAGCATATGTTCTTGAACTAACAAAGGATATTTCTCAACACTAGAACTATAAGGTATTTATGACAATTGGTTCGCCTCCCTACCTTTGATAACTTCTTTGGAGGAAAGAGGAATGCTATGTTTGTCAACAATTAGACCAAATCGACTGAATTTTGAAGGCAGACAGGAAGCTAAAGTTGGAAGGTAGAGGAAACTACGATACTTGTGTCGAACAAAGGACAGACAGCATCGCAGTGAAGTGGTTGGTCAATAAGCCTGTTCATGTTTCAAATTATGCGGGTGTGGATCCAGTAGGTAAATGCCGTCGATGGGACTCTAAAGTTAGTATATCCTCAGCCTATGTTCTTGAACTAACAAAGTATATTCCTCAACACTAGAACTATAAGGTATTTATGACAATTGGTTCGCCTCCCTACCTTTGATAACTGCTTTGGAGGAAAGAGGAATGCTATGTTTGTCGACAATTAGACCAAATCGACTGAATTTTGAAGGCAGACAGGAAGCTAAAGTTGGAAGGTAGAGGAAACTACGATACTTGTGTCGAACAAAAGACAGACAACATCGCAGTAAAGGGGTTGGACAATAAGTCTGTAAATGTTGTTTCAAATTATGCGGGTGTGGATCTAGTAGGTAAATGCCGTCGATGGGACGCTAAAGGAAATAAATATATCGAAATTGCACTGCCCTTTGCCACCAATGAGTACAATAAATATATGGGGGCGTCGATTTGTCCGACATAATAATTGAATTGTACAGGACAGATTTTAAATCAAAGAAGTGGTAAGTGAGGATTTTTTTACCTGCTGGACTTGAAAGTAGTAAACGCCTGGCTGTTATACCGCCGTGTAAACTTCAAAAGGGTAAGCTCTACCAGTTATGCAACTTCAAGGGCGACATAGCATCTGGGCTGATATGTGCCGGAACTAATAAAAGAGGAAGATCTTCAAATTCCCAACAAATTCCGAAAAAGAGAAAGCTGGTTGCTGTTCGCCCTGCAGTCTGTAAGGCTTGATGAGGTAAACCATTTACAAGATTGGGGTCAAGAGAGGAAACGCTGTAAGCATTGCATAAAAAACTATGAACATAATGCATAAACTGCGACGTATATTTGTGTTTTACAAGGGAGAGAAACTGTTTTATCGGTTTTCATTCCAGGTAAATATTTTAGATATTGGAATGATCACACCTCGCTTTGAAAGCCCTCCACCGCTTATGGTCTACTCCAATGATCGCTCACGGATTATTATTATTATTATTATTATTATAGCAGGTATAGCAGATATATTTATAGGTATATATATATATATATATATATATATATATATATATATATATATATATATATATATATAATATATATATATATATATATATATATATATATATATATATAAACTCATTTTAATTCATTTATATATATATATATATATATATATATATATATATATATATATATATATATATATATATATATATATATATATATATATATATATATATTCAATTACTAAAAGTCTAAATTTGAATAAAAAGAAATTGCAGTTTATTTGTTATGACGATCTTAACGCCGTGAGATGCATTATTGCATCACCCTATTTTTGGGCATAGGGCATAAAAAAAAAAAAAAAAAAAAAAATCAAAACGCCTTATTAGAGGTCTAATGAAGATATTAAAAACAAAAAAAATTTTATTTATAAGCGGAATCACTCACTCGGAAAAAGAATAAAACAAAATTAACATTTTTAACAAACTAAAGTGGAGCAACAAATTTTTTAATCTAGTTCTTTTCAAATAAATTATTAATTTTAGATAAATATGTAAAGTGGTGTCTGTAATAGTTTAGGTGAGGAGCAAAAAAAAAATTGAATCATCAGGTCTTTTAACAAAAATGAATAAAAACCCAACATTTGGAATTACAAATAAAGAAGCTACGCTATAATTAATTTCTGGTCTACTTGTGGATGGGATGTTTCGACGCAGTTGGTCAACATGAAGACTATCTTCGCATGGCTGTTGGGGCTGGGAATCCCCTTCTGACATTATTCACTTCCCATGAACAATCGCAGTGTTATTATTTAATTGGTGACTTATTATTAATTGGTGATAGTGTTATTAATAGTGTTTGTGATGATGATAGTGATAATAATAATATAGTAATAATAATAATAATAATATAGTAATAATATAGTAATAATGTTGATAGTGGTGCTAATGTTAATAATGGTAATGATAATGATAGTGGCAGTGATGGTAATGATAGTAAAAATGATAATATTAGTGATGGTGATGATAACGATAATAATAATAGTGATGGTAGTTATGGTGGTAACAGTGATAATAATAGTGTCGGTAATAATGATAATGATAGTACACTGGTAATATGTATATATATACGTTATTATGCGTATGATATGCTGGTTATTATACATATATATTATTGTTATTATTATGCTAAGAGCAGTTATAGCATATTATATACATATATTATTGGGCTATAAGAAGTATACTGTTATTGGGTTATGTTGTTGGTTATTATATATTGGCTATTATTACATATATATATCCATGTGCATATTTTGCTGTCCTAAATTTTTAGATTTCATTTTACATAAAGCTTTGATAGACAAAGTGTTGAGCACTCGCCAAACCAAGCGAGAGTCCCAGGTTCGCAACTGGTCGGGTGGGAGAATGTGAGCTATTCTCTCCTTGGGCTTGGCTCCGTCCTGCTCGGACGTTAAACGAGTACACCTCCTCCTTGATTAGGGCTCTGCCCGTGAGTGACGGTGTTTATCTCTGTAAAAATAAAGAAAGAAAGATAAAGATATATATATATATATATATATATAGCATATATATATATATATATATAGTTGGTTGAGCAGATATATATATATATATATATATATATATATATATAATTCATCTATTTATCTATCTATCTATCTATCTATCTAACTATCTAACATTCAATAGATTATTTTATTATATATATATATATATATATATATATATATATATATATATATATATATATATATATATATATAGTTATATATATATATATATATATATATATATATATATATATATATATATGCATAGTGAGAGGGAGGCCATCCATAAATATTAGAAAATTATGTATGCCGAGAAAAATGTTTTCTAAATAAAAATTATTTAAATCCTTTACCATTATCATGAGATCAATTACTGCGAGATTATACGTTTCTTGATAGAAATCTACTTTTCTTAAAAAAAGTAAGCAAACTTTCAAACAATCACAAGGAAAATAATCATGCAACCATATATACATACGGTACAGACAGACACACACACACTCATATATATATATATATATATATATATATATATATATATATATATATATATATATATATATATATATAAATATGATATATATATATATATATATATATATATATATATATATATATATATATATATATATATATATATATATATAAGAGCAAGAAATAAATGGAGAGATAAGTATATAGCAGTTATTATTCTTATATAGTTAAGGTTATTATTATTAGTTATATATATATGTATATATATATATATATATATTATATTGTCGCAGCGCATATATATATTATTATTAAGTTATATATGCATATATACATATAGAAGAGTTATATATATATATATATATATATATATTATTATTATTGGTTATTTTTATATTATATTTATATATATATATATATATATATATATATATATATATATATATATATATATATATATATATATATATATATATATATATATATAAATCTGTCAAATTCCACGGAAGTTCGGAAAATCCGGAATCCAATGTTGAGTCATATTCGATATGCCCTGATTCCCGGTATTTAAAAGTGGGCGAGTCAAAGCATGTTTTAAAAAAAAGTAGTGTGGTTCAGACCTTATCAATGAAGTACATTTAAGATTGAGCATAGCAGTTAAGTTTTGGGTCATGGGAGTGGGAGAGAGAGAAGGGATAATAATGTGTTGAAAGATGGGTCGCACAATCACTGCTCAAAGGAGCAGATATTCGAATAGAGAGTTTAGAAATGCAGTGTCCAGTGTAATAGGAAAAGTTTGGAGAAAGTCAGTGAGAGTAGTAGAGTTAATAAGTTAAAAAACCCTAGACTGTACCTTATTAAGCAGAATAGCATGTGTGGAACCAATACAGATTTTTGAGGTGTACTCAATACAAGGGCTAACACTGCCCTAATACAAAGTTAGCAACTGGAGAGGTGAGAGGAAGTTACAAAGACTTCTCAGAACACACAGCCTCTTGCAAGCTTGTTTAGAAAGATAAAAAATGTGATCTTTATAATTAAAGTTACGGAAAATGGGAAAAGCTCTTAAGAATATTAAGAAAAAAGAAGGTTTGAGATATGCGTTTTCCAAAAACATTTAATATTCTGTGGAAGATCATGACGACTAGATAAATGAAGGAGCTGCTTTGAAATCATAAAAACTACAATATTTTATTTACCTTAATTAGAGATACGAGAAAGATCAGAGATGAGCTACACTAAGGCCACCCTCTAGGTGTGCCTTGATTGCTGCTGATAAGGTCAGTTCTTAAGTTGGAAGGAGCAATGTAGGGTGTAATTATCGGCATAGGAGAGAAAGTGAGAGAGAGGGCAAGCGATTAATGAAGAGTAGAAAAAGTTAGGGATAGCACAGAACCATGAGTAGGACCACTATTATTATATTTGAAAATTACACGGTGCCCGTCTACAATAGCTACTATATAAAGACCGGACGGGAAATCAAGGAGAAGATCAAAGAGAAAAGTATAGACACATTAAAAGGAAAGTATTAGAAATCAAAGCTTGGTGCTGAACTCTAACGTATACTTTCGATATGCCAAGCGAGACAAAAAAAGATTCAATGGTATGCCGAATAAGAGAGGTCAAAAAAAGGAAAGAGGAGATCAGCAGTAGAGAGTTTCTTACTAAAGCCATGTTGGTGATCAAAGATTAGATTAGAGGAATTGTATGAAACGTATCTTTTGATAGATGTCAAACGCCACAGAAAAAGATTCAACGGAATGCGAAATAGCAGAGGTCAGGGAGTAGAAAGAGATCACCAGTAGAGAATTTATTATGAAAGCCTTACTGCCGATCAAAGATTAGATTAGAGGAATTGTATGAAACGCATTTTTTGAAATGTTATGTGACACAGAAAAAAAGATTCAATGGAATGCCGAATAGCAGAGCTTAGAGAAAAGAAAGAGGAGATCAGCAGTAGAGAGTTTCCTACGAAAGCCATATTGGCGATCAAAGATTAGATTAAAAGAATTGTATGAAGCGTAACTTTTGATATATGTCAAGCGCCACAGAAAAAGATTCAACGAAATACCGAATAGCAGAGATCAGAGAGAAGAAAGAGGAGATCACCACTAGAGATTAGATTAGAAGAATTGAGATGCTTCCACATCTTCCTGTTAAGGGTAGAGTAGAAACCTTTGTTTTCTACGGTGAAAATGAGTGGTGATAGAAGATTTGGACGAAGGGCTATCTTTGCAAGCCGACCATCTTGGTTTGGCCAATGCAAGTTGTGTAGATGTCAGTAGTATGATCGTCATTTTTAAGAGGAATGTGTTTTCTGTAGAGGAGAGCCTACTCAATTGTAAGAAGAATTTGGAGATGAGCTCGAAACTGGTCGAATAACTGGACACTGAAGAAAACTACATAAATGCTCAATGGGATTGGGGGTAATCTCATATTTTTGGATTTGCTATGTTCTCTCTCTCTCTCTCTCTCTCTCTCTCTCTCTCTCTCTCTCTCTCTCTCTCTCTCTCTCTCTCTCTCTCTCTCTCTCTCTCTCTCTCTCTCTCTCTCTCTCTCTCTATATATATATATATATATATATATATATATATATATATATATATATATATATATATATATATATATATATATATATATATATATATATATACTATATATATATATATATATATATATATATATATATATATATATATATATATGTAATAGTAGGAGAGCCATTCCGTTCGTGTTGGTCATTTTGACCACAGCGTCCAGGAACCTACCTGAGGCCTTTTTGAGCCCAATTTTTTACCTGCCCTTGACCTTTTTGGGCTTGACCTTTTTGGGCTTGACCTTTTTTGAGCCCAAATTTTTACCTGACCTTGACCTTTTTGGGCCTTGACCTTTTTTGGCCTTGACCTTTTTTCGACCAACCCTTTGATCTTCCATGGGTCATTTTTGGCCCACGGTATTTTTTGAGAACCCTAATTTTTTGAGAACCCTAATTTTTTGAGAACCCTAATTTTTTGAGAACCCTAATTTTTTGAGAACCCTAATTTTTTGAGAACCCTAATTTTACGGCAACCCTAATTTTTTGGCAACCTTAATTTTTCGGCAACCCTAATTTTTGGCAACCCTTCGAAGAAGGGTTGCGCCAAACGGTTGCGTCAGCAACCGTTGTACGTATTACCCCCCTATTTTACGCCCCCTAATTTTTTCGACCGTGGGCCATTTTTGCCCACGGTAATTTTTGATCTTCCTTTAGGGGCTTAGCCCTATTTTTGATGTCTTTACCTTGTTTGACCACCTTGCCAGATACCATGGGTCAATTTTGGCCCACGGTAATTTTTGGCTACCCTTTGGTCTTCCATGGGTCATTTTTTGCCCACGGTAATTTTCGACCAACCCTTTGGTCTTCCATGGGTCATTTTTTGCCCACGGTAATTTTTGATCTTCCTTTAGGGGCTTAGCCCTATTTTTTGATGTCTTTAACTTGTTTGACCATGATATTTCGGCATTAACCTTGCCGTACACCATGGGTCATTTTTGACCCACGCCAATTTTCTGGCCACTCGTGCCCCACCCGTCACATATTTCGTTCCTAACTTGAACGCATGTATGGACCTACCCTAACTTGAACACCTACACACGTGCGCGTGCGCACACACACACACACACACACACACACACACACACACACACACACTTATACACACATTCACTATGACACTTACACTCACCCATAGATACTTGCACTTACATTTACACTTATTCACACGTACAAACACACGACCAACCCTTTGGTCTTCCATGGGTCAATTTAGGCCCACCGTAATTTTAGGCCACCCCTAATTTTACGGCAGCCCTAATTTTTAGCCCAACCTTTTGTATTCTACAGCTGTTTGAGGCCCCAAATTTTTCGGTCAGCCCTTGTGTATTCTACGGCCCAATTTACTTACACACACACACACACACACACACACACACACACACACACACACACACACAGATTTACTCACACACACAGATTTACTTACAATCACACAGATTTACTTACACTTATACATACATTCACTATGTCACCTATACACACATACACTATGTCACTTATACATACATTCACTATGACACTTATAAACACTAGGACACTTATAAGCACTTACACTTGCCATAGACACTTACACTAGCCCATATACACTTACATTCACACCCACACACAGATACACTTACACTCACACACTCGATATTTTGATGCCTCAACTTTGATGCCTCAACTTTAATGCCTCAGCATTAATGCCTCAGCATTGATGCCTCAGCATTAATGCCTCAGCATTGATGCCTCAACTTTGAAGGTTCATCTTTGATGACTCATCTTTGATGAAGTCATCTTTGATACCATCTATATTGATGATTCATCTTTGATGAAATCACCTTTGATGGCTCATCTCTACCCACATCATAGAACAGAGTTAATATTAATGTCTTCCCCCGTTCATAAGCTGCCCACCAGGGCGCAGTGTGCGCCCTCCGCGTGAAGGCTGACAACCCCGCACCAGCAGGTGCGACCCGCCGCGTTCCCGCCCGCCGCGTGCGCCCGCAGGCGCAATTTTTCCGCGTACCCGCCCGCCGCGTGCGCCCGCAGGCGCAATTTTTCCGCGTACCCGCCCGCCGCGTGCGCCCGCAGGCGCAATATTCCCGCGCGAATGAAAAATATATATATATATATATATATATATATATATATATATATATATATATATATACTATGAGTCATTCATTTTTATTTCATACTTAAACATTTCAAAGAATTTCTTTTCAAATATACTATGAGTCATTCATTTTTATTTCATACTTAAACATTTTTATTAAAAACATTTTCGCGAACCTAAAACTGTAACTCATTACAGACCTATTATTTAACACATATTTATTAACATTATTTTTACTTAATACTTTTTACTTAATACTTTTTAATTTATAAATTTTTAAAAATTGTATGTAAGAAGAAAAAAATTCAGAGTGTCTGATATATAAACATTTTATTTTACTACAATTGTACGAAATTTTATTAAAAACATATACTTTACACACCTTAAAGCAGTAAAGCAGTAAAACAATAGAGGTGTTATTACCTAACACCTAGGGGATTAGTATGCCTTTGTTTTACTGCTTTAACTTTCTGCTTTACTGCTTTAACTCATGTTTTACTGCTTTAACTTTCTGCTTTACTGCTTTAACTCATGTTTTACTGCTTTAACTCTCTGCTTTACTGTTTTAACTCTCTGCTTTACTGTTTTAACTCTCTGCTTTACTGCTTTAACTCATATATTTATTAACATTATGTTTTCTTTTATATTTTTTTATTTTGTTTTAATACTTTTTATTTATTATTTCTATTTTTATTTTTGTTTTAATACTTTTTTATTTTTAATTTGTAATGTAAGAATAAAAAAATTCAGAGTGTCTGATATATAAACATTTTATTTTAATTAATAAACGAAAAATCTTAATAACATATATTTTACATACCTTAAAGCAGTAAAGCAGTAAAACATAGAGGTGTTATTACCTAACACCTAGGGGATTAGTATGCCTTTGTTTTACTGCTTTACTGCTTTAACTTTCTGCTTTACTGCTTTAACTCATGTTTTACTGCTTTAACTTTCTGCTTTACTGCTTTAACTTTCTGCTTTACTGCTTTAACTTTCTGCTTTACTGCTTTAACTTTCTGCTTTACTGTTTTAACTCATATGTTTTACTGCTTTAACTCATATATTTATTAACATTATGTTTTTTATTTTGTTTTAATACTTTTTATTTATTTTTATTATTATTATTTTTATTTATTTTTATTATTATTTTATTATTTTTATTATCTTATTTTTATTTTTATACGTAGTGTAACATTATGTTTTTTATTTTGTTTTAATACTTTTTATTTATTTTATTATTATTTTTATTTATTTTTATTATTTTATTATTTTTATTATCTTATTTTTATTTTTATTTTTATACGTAGTGTTATTTACTTCATGCCTATTGTTATTATTATTTAGAACACCCTTTTTACACACACACACACACACACACACACACACACACACACACACACACACACACACACACACAGACACTATGACCTCTTCATTATACACATACACTTATACACACATTCACTATGACACTTATACACACATTCACTATGACACTTATACACACATTCACTATGACACTTATACACACATTCACTATGACACTTATATACCCATAGACACTTACATTTACACTTACACTCACACACAGATTTACTTACACACGCAGATTTACTTACACTCACACAGATTTACTTACACTCACACACACACACACAGATTTACTTACACTCACACAGATTTACTTACACTCACACAGATTTACTTACACTCACACACAGATTTACTTACACTCACACAGATTTACTTACACTCACACACAGATTTACTTACACACACACACACACTCACACAGATTTACTTACACACACACACTCACTTACACATATAACGTATAATTTATTAAAACATTTTATGTTTTAATTAAACACATACATTTATATTACTCATTCAAATACAACTAAAATTATTTCAAAGTTTCTTAAAACTTCTATAATAAATCAAACATTATCTTTGAACAAAGAATTTATTATTAACTGTTAATACTTTTTGTTTATAAATTTTATAACTATCAAGTTTTAAAATAACTTTTAGTAAAATTTTATGAAATTTTATTAAAAACAAATCAGTAAGGTCAGCCCCTAGCACCCCTCTACACCAAGCTATGCCGCGTTTTGTTCTCTTGACTTACTGCTTTACATCATCTTTAGCCATGTAATAAGTATAAAAATAACAAAATAAGTTCTTCTCTGCTAACATAACATGTATTTTATTAAAATCATTCTAAGTTTTTATTTAAAAATAACAATTATTCACTTACATTTATATTATTCACTCGATGTTAACTAAAAATATTTCAAAGTTTTTTAAATAATTCGGGTTTTCTTTATTATTATTATTATTATCTATGTACATTGACAATCCATCACGAGAAAACACAACAACCCGCACTCCTTACAGATACGAAACTGACCTGACCTCTCTCTGTAAAATGTGTTGAAATAACTACTTTAGGTCTAAATTTAGGATAATCCTTTTTGTACCCCGGGGCGATTTAGGCCTAATTCCCGGTCAAAATATATTTCAAACTGACCTTTTTCTGTAAAAGGTGGTGCAATAACTACGTTAGGCCTAAATTTAGGTATAAATTTAGGATAAACCTTTTTGTATCCCAGGCTGATTTAAGCCTAATACTAGGTCAAAAGGTAATTCCAGCATAGACAAGAATCAAGAATCAATGTTATTATTATTTTATAAATATATTTCAAACTGAAACATGCTGGAACGGTAAGATCCTTTAAGCAGGTAAGAAGGAAATGTTTACCTTTCTTGTGAGTGGACGGAGTAATCCTTATCTCTATATGACCTCGTATGTGATTGGTCGAGAATTATTTTATCGCTTTTAGGTATGAAAAACATGTTTTTTCATATCCTGAACCTTATCTGTGATTGGATGAAAATTATATTGGAGGATGCGTGTTTTAGATCCAAACTCATTTTAAAATCATACTCGTTTTGGCTCTTAAGCGGTGCACAAGTTCTCTGATTTGTAATAAAAGTGTTCTATTTTCACTAAGTGTATATCATGATTCACCTTAACAGGTATACCTCAATACAAGACATTGTCCAATGGGAAATCAAGATCCCCGGTAGTAGGGTTTCATTCTTATATAAAAGAAAACCCGATGGATTTGAATTTTTCAAGTGTGCTACCCAATCACCCTGTTATAATACCAAGCGTATTTTCGTGAGGCCAAATGAATTACTTTGTATATGTAATCACACTGAAGAGTGGCTTACAGAATACTTTAAACCAAGCTCAGCTTTAAACTGGACCGAAACAGTTATTAGCCTGTGCGAAGAAACCAGCGATAAGCAACTTACTCTATCATTTTATAAACATCAAAACATAATCAGTTTGGAAGTTAGATTATG
>JABUQX010113675.1:0-7500 GCA_015478945.1 Trachelipus rathkii
AGAGAGATTTTTATTTCTCTCTTTGTGATTTATGGAATATGTTTTCTTCTTAAAAAAAATGAGGTTATTTTAGTTAATGTTAGTTTAAACCTGCATAAGAATAGTTTGATATAAGTTATACTATTTTATCGTTCGTTACTGAAGCTTGTCTTCTTTTTGACTAGTGAAAAATATAAAGAAGTAGGCTAATAAGCCTTGTAATTTATAAAAAAAATTACATATTTGCATTAAACGTAAGTTGTATATCCTATTTATTTTTTTACAATATATATCTATTAATATTAATAAGGTTATTTACGCTTTGGAAGTATTCTTTGGTAAGCGGCAAAAGTATCTGCTAGGTCAAAGTCTAAATTATTTAATCTGATTAGCTTAATATCATTATTAATATTGTTAAGGGATATTATTATTATTAGTTATTTTATTATTATTATTATTATTATATTATTATTATTATTATTATGTATTATTATTATTATTATTCATTTTTTTATTATTATTATTATTATTATATCTTAAATGATTATTCTTATTATTATTCATATTTCTTGCAAACTTTGGAACAATATTGTGAAATTTTTTTGAAAATTAAATTTCTTGTCCGACCTCACCGTTCCTGTCTTAATAATATATTATATATAATATATATATATATATATATTATATATATATTATATATATATATATATATATATATATTATATATATATTATATATATATATATATATATATATATATATGCGATTGATTTGTTCCTAGGGAACCTCAATTTAAAGATGAACAGGAAGACAAACATCATGGAGAGTGCCATAATTTATTAAGGACGTTTCGCGCTATAGCTAAGCGCATCATCAGCTGTAAGTAAATAATAAATTATAAATAAACAGTCTATAATATTTACGATTAAATAAAATATATAAAATATATAAAAAACTAAAAATATATAAAAATTACAAAAATTAAATCTATTATATATAATATTTGCGATTATATAAAATATATATAAAAAATTATAACAAAATATATATAAAAAAATTATAGAATATAAAATTACAAAAATTAAATCTATTAATAACCTCGTTTTACTGACCTTACATAACTGGATCAACCAAAAGAATGAATGAACAAGATAAGATCGGAACACTATTTATACCAAATTATACATAGAAGGTTGGTTGTTTGGGACTTACTACACTTAAAAATCAGTATTTATAAAACTAAATAAATGAAAAATTGTAAAAACTTATATCAGAAAAGAAAAATTATAAAAAACATATATAATGAGAATTATTAAATTAAAATAAATTAAGTTTGATTGAAGATAAATCAGAGTTGAGTTCAGGTTCCAATTCATGAATGTAGAGGCTCTCCAAGATTTTCCTGTCGCGAGAATCAGTGACGGAGGCAAGAATCGAGAAGTCATTAGTAGTGATGGGGTGGTCTTTTTCATGGCTATGGCTACGTATAGATGAAAATTCAGGCGAGGACAGAGGAAGATTGGTGCGGAAAGAAAAACCCTTATGTTTGGCAATCCTGATGCAAAGTTGTAGGCCTGTCTGACCTACATAGCGGGCATTACAGCCAGCACACTTATACAAATAGACTATCGAGGAGTGCAACTCTTTAGGGATTAAATCTTTGGATCTGAAAAAGTTTGAAGTTATTAATGGGAATGAAAATAAAGGTAGCAAATGGGAAGTGTCTCATTAATGTTCGTCTGAGGGTTCTAATAAGGGTGTCGGTGAACCGACCTGTGTAAGGAATCTTCAGGTAAATTTTTTGTTTAGGGACATCACAAGTGGGAATAGGTGGTCTAAAATGGTTCTCAAGGAAGTTAAATATGATTTTATCAACAAGGTATAAGGAAAGAGATTAAAATTAGCGAAGCTCCTTAAATATTGGAGTTCTGAATGAAAAGAAATCCATGAGGAACATACCTTAAAGGCCCGGCTTATTCTGCCTGTAAAGCCGGACAATTTAAAAATTTAAACTTATCTGGAAGAAATCTGAAGAAGTGAGTACTTAATTGGTGGAGGTCGGCTTGCGGTAAATATGTGTAGAAAAAGAACCATTAGTGCGTGAGACACCAACATCAAAAAACGGAAGGAATCCATCCACCTCACACTCCATGGAAAATTTGATATTTTTATGTTGCTTATTAAGGAAATTTAAAAATAAGTCGGCATGTTCTCTGTTGGAAAAAGTTAAGAAGCAGTCATCCACATATCTTTTGTAGACAATGGATTTGAAGGCGGGCATTTTTCGAGCCAAGACTGTTCATG
Source organism: Trachelipus rathkii (assembly GCA_015478945.1). NCBI lineage: Eukaryota > Metazoa > Arthropoda > Malacostraca > Isopoda > Trachelipodidae > Trachelipus > Trachelipus rathkii. Next base: position 2,284 of record JABUQX010113675.1, read on the forward strand.
ATAGCAGAGAAAGGCGTTGGCGAAAGAAGGACCCAAAGGTGAACCCATAGCCACACCATCAATCTGTTGATAAAGGATGTTATTAAACAGGAAAATAGAATCTGAGGTGGTTTAATTGGTAAATTTTGAAAATTGTTTTTTATTGAGACCCCCTACACACACTTGGTTAGAAAACAAAGTATTGGATATGATTTCACGGGTTTCGGCAACAGGAACGTTAGTAAAAAGAGACTGAACATCAAAACTCACCATAAAGGCTTGAGGGAGTGAAAGAGATGAGATATAATCCACGAATTCAAAAGAACTATGAAGGGTATGTTGGTTGTGGGTAATGGGGTCAATCAATGGCACAAGAAATTTCGAAAGACTGTAAGGGGGGGTGTTAAGAGCTGAGAGGATAGGACGGAGGGGGACGTCAGGTTTGTGAGTTTTGGGAAGCCCATATAGTAAACCTGGCTGGCTACCAGATACGTGAAGTGAGTCAAAATTAGAGTTGGCAGATTTTAGGGACCTGACAAAGTTATTGATCTTATCTTCTATTCTAAGTATATGTTTAAAAATACAACCTGTAAGCAGTTTAAATTTTGAGGCATCGTTCAAAATGTTGTTCATTTTATGAAGATAGGACGATTTATTAAGAAGCACTACTCCTTTTCCCTTGTCAGGGCGGCATACGATGATGGATTTGTCCTTTCCTAAGTCTCTCAAAATGTTGAGGTCCTTAAAGCTAAAAACAGGGGAGAAAATTTTCTTTGAGTTAAATGAGTAGAAGAATTTTTTTGAGAACATACCTGACATCCCCAGTCCAATCCGTTCCATGAACACCATGAAGGCCAGCGAGTTGGAGAAACAGTTTCTCGAACTTAAGGAAGCATTGAAAGAAGTCGAGCTTAAAAAGGGGAAGGTGGAAATCTAGTCCTAAGGAGAGGATTCTAGTTTCAGCCATGGTCAGGGCTCTGGAAGTGAAGTTGGTAATTACGAAACGGCGATTAATGTTTAAGTTGCTAATAAGGCCTAGCCTTTCCAGTTTAATAGTTTGTCTTTGTAAAGTGGATGTCTTAAAGATACTCACCCTCCGATTCACAAGGTACTGGAAGTAACCAAAATCCAACCAGGAGACATTGTCACGAAAAGCGAAACGAGCTCTATCCAGCTGTTCCTCTAGTCTAAGCTTCAGCCTCTGTTTGTATTGGAGTTCGGAGACCAGAAGTTTGGAAGTCCATTTGCGGTAGAGAGGAGAATTCTGTAGGGAGGATCTATATAATTTAAATTTCATGAAATTAGGGACATAATTGTAAGAAATACAAACGCTAAGATAAATTGACCGCGAGCGATAACAGAAATATTACTTACATGTGTAAGGAATCTTCAGGTAAATTTTTTGTTTAGGGACATCACAAGTGGGAGTAGGTGGTCTAAAATGGTTCTCAAGGAAGTTAAATATGATTTTATCAACAAGGTATAAGGAAAGAGATTAAAATTAGCGAAGCTCCTTAAATATTGGAGTTCTGAATGAAAAGAAATCCATGAGGAACATACCTTAAAGGCCCGGCTTATTCTGCCTGTAAAGCCGGACAATTTAAAAATTTAAACTTATCTGGAAGAAATCTGAAGAAGTGAGTACTTAATTGGGTGGAGGTCGGCTTGCGGTAAATATGTGTAGAAAAAGAACCATTAGTGCGTGAGACACCAACATCGAGAAACGGAAGGAATCCATCCACCTCACACTCGAAGGAAAATTTGATATTTTTATGTTGCTTATTAAGGAAATTTAAAAATAAGTCGGCATGTTCTTGTTGGAAAAAGTTAAGAAGCAGTCATCCACATATCTTTTGTAGACAATGGATTTGAAGGTTGGAGGCAGTTTTCAAGCCAGGACTGTTCATGATAGCAGAGAAAGGCGTTGGCGAAGGAGGAACCCAAAGGTAAACCCATAGCCACACCATCAATCTGTTGATAAAGGTTGTTATTAAACAAGAAAATAGAATCTGAGGTGGCTTAATTGGTAAATTTTGAAAATTGTTTTTTATTGAGACTCCTACACACTCTTGGTTAGAAAACAAAGTATTGGATATGATTTCACGGGTTTCGGCAACAGGAACGTTAGTAAAAAGGGACTGAACATCAAAACTCACCATAAAGGCTTGAGGGAGTGAAAGAGATGAGATATAATCCACGAATTCAAAAGAACTATGAAGGGTATGTTGGTTGTGGGTAATGGGGTCAATCAATGGCACAAGAAATTTCGAAAGACTGTAAGAGGGGGTGTTAAGAGCTGAGAGGATAGGACTTAGGGGGACGTCAGGTTTGTGAGGTTTGAGAAGCCCATATAGTAAACCTGGCTGGCTACCAGATACGTGAAGTGAGTCAAAATTAGAGTTGACAGATTTTAGGGACCTGACAAAGTTATTGATCTTATCTTCTATTCTAAGTATATGTTTAAAAATACAACCTGTAAGCAGTTTAAATTTTGAGACATCGTTCAAAATGTTGTTCATTTTATGAAGATAGGACGATTAATCAAACTTAATTTATTTCTTTTTCCTTGTCTGGGCGGCAATGCGAAATGAACGGATATTTGTCCCTTTCTTTAAGTCTCTCGAATGTTGAGGTCCTTAAAGCCTAAAAAAACGGGTGAAAAAAAAAATTTCTTTGAGTTAAATGAGTGAAAGATTTTTTTGAGATCAATACCTAACATCCCGCCCATCCGTACCATGACACCATAAGGCCAGCCGCCGTTGGAGAAACAGTTTTCGGAACTTAAGGAAGCATTGAAGAAAAGCTCAGCCTAAAAAGAGGGAGGTGGAATCCTAGCCTAAGGAGAGGATTCTATGTTTCAAGCCCTGGTCAGGGCTCTTAAAAATGATGTTGGTAATTACGGAACTGCGATTAATGTTTAAGTTGCTAATAAGGCCTAGCCTTTCCAGTTTAATAGTTTGTCTTTGTAAAGTGGATGTCTTAAAGATACTCACCCTCCGATTCACAAGGTACTGGAAATCAAAATTCAACCAGGAGACATTGTCACGAAAAGCGAAACAAGCTCTATCCAGCTGTTCATCTAGTCTAAGCTTCAGCCTCTGTTTGTATTGGAGTTCGGAGACCAGAAGTTTGGAAGTCTATTTGCGGTAGAGAGGAGAATTTTGTAGGGAGGATCTATATAATCTAAATTTCATGAAATTAGGGACATAATTGTAAGAAATACCTTCTTCCAGATGAACCCAAATTGACCGCAAGCGATAACAGAAGAGATATTACATTTTTACATTTTATCTCCAAGTACTTTATAGTCTATCGGTCAGAGCTCAGGATTGAGAGTTAAAAGATCAATGGTTCAACGCCATCTCCTGCATTTAGCTAAAGTTTTAAATATTTAAAATTAATATGTTAAATACGTAGAGGGCGAGAGAAGTGTGATGTCATATGTTTATAATTTCAAGTTGCTGATCATGATGGTGGGTGCGTGGAATATGTGTATGGGTTCGAGTATTCCAAGCGCGGCTGGTAGCTTTCTAGGCCGTTAGACGGCGCTATTTCTTTGTTGGCAGCGTTTTTTATATATATATAATATATATATATATATATATATATATATATATATATATATATATATATATATATATATATATATATATATATATATATATATATAATCGGTCGCGGTGGGAGGCTGTGGGTCTCGGGGCTGGAACTCGAAACGCGTGGACGCGGCTCGGAAACCATAAATCACAAGACGACCGCATGCGCGAAAAAAAAATCAATGTTGCGAATGTGGAAAAAAGCTAGGAAAGTACGTGAGTGTGGAAAGTAATCAGACACGTAGCTTAGGGTGCTAGAATGTGCCTAAAAATATATCAAAAATCTAAAAATATATCGAAAAATGCTAAAAGTACCGGAAATCACAAAAATGTACCGATAGGTTGCCAGATGTAATTGGTAAACTAAAGAAATTACATGAAAAATGCTAAAAAGTTTCAAAAAGGTTCAGGAAAGTAGCTGAATACTAGAAAGTTGGGCTAAACAAGTAGCTAAAACCATGAATGTTACCATCAGGTTGCCAGATTATAACAAATCAATGCACCTGACCTTGTTATATAGGTTCCTACTAGCCCTGTCGCCCTAAATATAAACGGGCAATATTTTTATTTTTATTATTTTTATTTATTTTATCTTTTTTTTTTTATTCTAGTATTTAAATGTGTATTTAATTATTTATATTATTTATTATTATTATTATTGTTGTTTATTATTATTTTTATTTGTTGTTTTTATTATTATTATTATTATTCTTTTATTATTATTATTATTATTATATATTATTATTATTATTATTATTATTATTATTATTATTATTTATTATTATATTATTATTATTATTATTATCTATTTAAATTATTAATCATTTATTATTATTATTATTATATTGGTATTATGTTTTTTTTTAAATCATTTGAATTGTTCATATTTTTTCTTATTTGGTTATTGTTTAGTATTATATAATCACTATTGTTACTTAAGGTTTTTTGTTAATAATTTGTATAGTTTTAGTTTTAGCATCTATATATATATTTTTTATTTTATATATACACATTTATTTTTCTATTATCAATCGCGATTTTTGCACTTTTAAGGGATTTGCAATGGTGAGGTCACGTGCTCGGGGTAAGAAGGGTGGAAGTGGGCGTAGGGGCGGGCTTTCTATTGATTTTGCTAATGTCCGTGGTCTTCGCATCAATCATGAAACTGTTGAACACCACCTTTCGGCCCTTTCATCCTAATATTTTACTTTTTTCCGAGACACAGCTGGCCAAGGACTCCTTCTCTAACAACTTAAACATCTCTAACTATACATCTATTTTATATTTCCGACTGAATGGCGGAGTCTGTGCCTACATTAACATAAAATTACTCCTGTAACACGTCTCGAAATCTCGAATCTCCTATTTTGATGTTCTTTGGCTTAAAATCTGCTCCCTACTACTACCATTATCTTGTGTTTCTGCTACTGCTCTCCTAATAGAAGCAGATTTTTCGACTCTTTTTAGATATCTTACCACTTCTCACGAGACTGTTACTTCTCTCATCCAACTGCCGAAGTCGTCTACTTAGGGGACTTCAACGTACATCACACTGAGTGGTTGGGCTCCCTCATGAAATACTGATTCCAGGTGGGAGGAAGGCCAAAACATTCAGTACAATTCTTATAACGATCTGGAAACC
>JABUQX010113675.1:12500-22500 GCA_015478945.1 Trachelipus rathkii
ATATATATAATATATATATATTATATATATATATGCATATATATATATATATATATATATATATATATATATATATATTATATATATATATATATATATATATATATATATATATATATATATTATATATTTTTAGATGTTAAATAATATTGGATAATAATCGCAATTATATAGATGTTAAAGAAAGAACATATAATAGGAAGGTAAAGAATTACTGCCTTCTCTGGGAATTGACCAACCGCATGTTGCGCGTGGCAGGACAATAATGCCCGTGCTATACAACTGAGGGAATATCTCCAAGCCAAAAAAAACTTGGATTCAAGAACAGTTATAAAGCAACCGAGTTCCCACAGAGGCGACATACGCAGGTGTCAGCCTGTCTTCTCTCGTTCTTTATCTTTTTAGAATGTTAAATATTGCATAATAATCGCAATTATATAAGATCTTTAAAGAAAGAACATATAATGAGAAGGTAAAGAATTAACTGCCTTCTCTGCGGATTGAACCACCGCATGTTGCGCGTGAGGACAATATGCCCGGTGCTATACAACTGAGCTATCCTCCAAGAAGGCAGTTAATTCTTTACCTTCTCATTATATGTTCTTTCTTTAACATCTTATATAATTACGATTATTATGCTACATTTAACCTCTAAAAATATAAAGAACGAGAGATAGGACCAGGCTGGACACCTGGTGATGTCCGCCTTGAATGGGACTCGTTGCTTTATCAACTGTTCTTTGAATCAAGTTTTTTCTGGCTTGGACGGATAGCTCAGTTGTTGCACCGGGCATATTTGGTCCTCACGCGCAACATGCGGTGGTTCAATCCAGAGAAGGCAGTTAATTCTTTACCTTCTCATTATATGTTCTTTTTTAACATCTTATATAATTGCGATTATTAAATGCAATATTTAACATCTAAAAATAAAAAGACGCAGAGATAGGACAGGCTGGACACCTTGGTGATGTCGCCTTTGATGGGAATCGCTGCTTTATAACTGTTTTGATCTCAAGTTTTTTGGCTTGGAAGGATAGTCAGTTGTATAGCACCGGGCATATTGTTCCTCACGCGCAACCATGCGGTGGTTCAATCCACAGAGAAGGCAAGTTATTCTTAACTTCTATTATATGTTCTTGTCTTTAACATATAATATATATATATTATATATATATATATATTATATATATATATATATATATATATATTTATATATATATATATATATAAGTATAATATAATATATACTATATATATATATATATATTATATATATATACTATATATATATTCTGCACAATTGGCATTCCTTTACTCAGATATCACTATAGCAGGTAAAGTGACGTATTTACAGCAAAACACTAGGTTTTCTGCCCCCTCCTTGAGAAGGGCCCATCCCGTGAGTGGTGGCGATCTGTATAAAAAATAAAAGTGCACACCACAGGGGCGGATACAACCAATAAGGGCAAACATCATCGTAGTCAAATTGCAAAACAGCCCGCACAGGGAGGTGGAGAAAACGGAAGACAGACGCTACAACCTCAGCAAACGGCCAATAGGCAGAGCTACGAGGAACCTCGGTGATAAGAGGAATTCAAAGCCGATGGTTGGGGATTTGTAGGGCCGAGAAACAAGGAGCACATTCAGATCATTCTATCCGTAAGACAGGGACACCTCCCCAGCCTCCAACCTCCAAACTCTAATTTTGGCGGAAGAACGAACGCCCCAAGGGATATCCGAGACCCGCTCATTCTATATCGGGTTGAGAAGCGCGTAAGTATGCCGGAGAACCATCTGTCCTATATATGCACCACGCATAATCCAAATCTTTGACTGACCAACATGAGCAGCAGACGAAGCATGACATTGCGATCACCCCCAAGATGTAGATATAAAGGTGGGGTAAGAGGTCCTAATGAGACGCGGCAGTTTTAAGTTTCAGATTGAAGGATGTAAGGAAGATAATTCAGGCGAGATCCAATTACAGACCAAAAACCTAATCCGAGAAAACAGGGGCGGATATTGGGAAGCCAATACAAGATAGCAGCGGAAGACAAATCACCACTTCGATCCCGCTTAGCCACCTCTACCGGAAAGCACCGGTCTTCGTCTTAATGCAAGAATAAGTAAAACCCAGTTAATCACTCCACGAAGTCACCCATCTGCACGATCAGCTGCATATTACCGTTTCCCAATGCATGAAAGTCTGACTCCAGAACATACAAACGTCAGGTGAGAGAGAAAGAGAGAGAGCACCGAACGGAAGATGGGATGCTAGCAATGACACCATTGAAACCGACAGCAAAAAGCAGAACGCTGAGTACACTTCCCTGCGGCACCCCCTCGACCATGTCAAAATGACGAGACAGAGTGGCACCACAGCGAACCCGGAAAGATCTACCCGACATAAGAGACTGAAAGAAGAGGGAGAAGTTGTCCCCTAAGGCCCAGCGAGTGCAAGCTATGGAGAACTCCCATTCTCCATGTGGAATCGTAAGCCTTCTCGAGATCGAAGAAAACAGCTAGGACCATTTTATTAGAGGAGAAAGCCTCACGGATATCGTGGTCCAACCGGAGAAGAGGTTCCTGTGTGGATCGATGATTCCTGAACCCAAACTGATGGGCGGAAAATGCACGCAGGCCCTCCAACGTCGGGAGAAGACGATTAGCCACCATCTTCTCCATCAGCTTACAGGTGTGACAGGTTAGAGAAATGGGACGTTGGTTGTCTGCGATTGTAGGTTTGGAAATGGGAATGGTATAAGCCGTTAGCCAAAATGGTGGGAAGACCCCCTCCACCCAGACTCGATTATATAAAGAGAGGAGAAACGCCGAAGCAGTGGTATGGAAATGGCGTATCATTTCGAATACGAGATTACCTTCAGGATCAGGCGTCCATCCTTGTAAAGGCCAGAAAGCCTCCTGAATTCCGCCATCGTGGGGTGTCGATGTAATAAGGATCCTCACCAGGTAGGAACAGAAAAAGTTCAGGAGGTGAGTGCGGTCCGCGGATCGATCCGGAAAGCCTCCCCGGTTACGAAAATCGTTGCAGCAAGTAGCAAAATGGTATCCCAGCTCATCAGCAACCATGCCCGGGGCGGAAATGATATCACACGGGTGCGGGCCACAGCTAATGACCGTTGGTGGCTCCCTGGAGTAGAAGATTTGACCTTGGAAACGTAAGTTCAAAAAAACTGTTTCCTAGTCCTCCTGTTTAGACAACGAGACCGAGCAGCAGCGGCCTTAAAGAGGATCAACGTAGACTATGTAGGTGTTCTCTTGTATGAGCGATAGAGTTTACGTTTAGCACGATTAGCCCGAGCGCAATCTGCGTTCCACCACAGTGTAGCAGAACGACGACATGCAGAAGAGCGAGGAATATGGGCTTCTCCGCCGCCTCCAGAACATCCGCAAAATAAGTAAACGCATACCAAGGGAAGACGAACGTCAGTGACCGGGAGGCGAGGAACGTATGTTGCATCGAGAAAGGAGGACCAATCAGCCCTGTCATAACGCCAGCTGGTATAGGGCGTTGGAGGATGATCAGGGCAAAGAGATGTAATGTATATAGGGTAATGGTCACTACCACAAAGGTAAGGCGACCTGTCCCACCAGAATCTGTCAATGAACGAAAGAGAGCATAAGGAGATGTCAACACAGGAGGAAGTACGAGTGTCAAAACGTTCGAAAGTTGGTAAGCCTGTGTTGAGACATCCCAACGAAAAGCTCTGCAAAACACCCAACAGCCAATCCGCATTAGGTGACGAAACTGAGTCACCCCACATGGGGTGGCGAATATTGAAGTCCCCCAAAACCAACAAGGGCGGAGGGAGGTTTCGAAACAGTCCGAAAAGATCCTCCTTCGTGTAACTGCAACTAGGCGCAAGGTATACAGAACACAAAGTGGGAAATCGAGGTGGACATGGGCAGCTACTGCATGTAACCGAGTTGGAATGGGGATATGGGTGAAAGGAACCGATTCGTGGAACAGAATCGCCGCACCACCCCTATCATTAGCGCCACGATTTTGGGAAGCGAGAGGCAACCTGTATTTGGATGGCGGCAGAAAAGCACGGTTACGCAGTTGCAATTCTTGGAGGCAGATGGCCTTTGGAGTATGCAGTTCAATAAGTCTACCCAACTCTTCGAAGTTTGGGTAGTAACCACGGCAGTTCCATTGAAGAAACTTAGTCATTGAAGAAAGAAGACGAAGCGATCAGTCCACAATGCGGTCTGTTACAATCGTTGATATGCGATGGGCGATGGAGAGTGTCACTAGAATGCCCACGAGGGGGAGCCTTATAACCCGGCGGAAAAGGAAGGTCATGGAGAATTGACACTGGAGGTTTATCCTGAGATAGAGAATGGTCGCTCCCCACCACTGCGGGAGAGACCCCGTCAAAAAGACGGGCCAAACCAATCTCCACATCAGAGGGTCTCGAGCCTAACGCCGAAGGTGGAGAAACCAGCGCGTGGGCAGAGAAGGTAGACTCTTAACGGAGGAGACAGGGGAACCCCCAATATCGGCCAGGACGGGCGTGGAAGTCACAGGTGTATCACACCGCTGAAGACTCGTTACGGATGGAGGAGTCTCAACAGGGATGGCAGGAAGAACCAGACAACGATTGGTAGTGGAGGCCCGAAGTGCATCCCCACAAAGTTCAGCGTCCTGCGAGGTCAGCCCAGAGAAGGACGACAGCGGAGCCGAGGCAGGGGAGGATACAGCGGTATCTCCCCCAATGGCTTCGCAATCTCCCCGAACAACAGGGACAGACTCGGGCTCACCGTGAGGGAGCACATGAGGTATAGAGGGCAAACCCTTACCCCCTAACCTAGGGTTTGGGGCCTGGACCCCAAGTTGTGGAACCTCAGAAGATGTAGAGTCGGTGGTAACGTTCATTGGTATATCAGAGTAGGACTCGGAATCGCTTGAATAAGGAACCGGAGGGTCGGATGCAGAAGCGAGGCCCGATAAACTATCTGGGATAGCTGAGACAGACGGATTGCTTTCCACATCACCATGGCGTTTCGAGCGACGGGCACGTTTGGGCAAAACACCAGGAGACCCAGTCGGACGGGCAGAAGGCGTGGATTTTAAGAAATCCGTCGCCCGATAGTGAAAAGAGTAATGGCGCCTCGCAGAAGGAGACGTGACACGTTCAGGAGAGCCCTCAATACTAGGAGAAGAACGTTCCAGCGATTTCCCAAGAGACACTGGAGCCAGACGTTTACGTGAAACAGTTGTCAAAGGAGAGTCATCATCAAGCAGTAACGCAGGGGATGCTTCCAAATCAGGGGAAGAATCAGAAATTGAAGGAGAGCATACAACCCTGGGTGCGGCATGAACTTCAGCCGAAGCCACACCATAGGAAATGGATGTAAGGACAGGGGAGTTTTGATGAGCGACAGTACGGATCATGTCGGGAGAATGCGGGGGGCAGTTCGATTGCAGAGTAGAAATGTTTATACCAGTAGTGGTTACGGTATCCGATCTAGTAACCTGCTAATTTCAAGGAGGCGCAGGAGGCGCAAGAGGCTCACGAGAACGATGGGAAAGTTGGGCGGCAGATGCCGGCATAGTTGCAGAAGCAGCAAAGGAGAAGGGTAGGTGTGAAAATTTCTCCCTAGTGCGACGAGAGGTTTCTCGGCGGTCGAGCTTGTGTATGGTGCACTGCTCAAGAATCTCCTTTTCCAAAAGAAAAGAGGGACAGTGCATAGATGACGCCTGATGAGAACCCTTGCAATTCGGGCAGCAAGGCGGGTTGTCGCACGGCGTGTGGAGAGTGTCACCACACCTCGGGCAGATGAACTGGGGAGATCTGCAATATTTTTGAGGATGACCAAATTTGTGACATCTGAAACATTTCCGTGGGTACGGGATGTATGGCCGAACCGAGTGTATGGGGAAACCAATTTTCACCCTGGTCAGAGTGAATGGTACACAATTAAAAGTGAGAAGGAGACGAGGGTTGGACACAGTGGGAGTCTCCTTATGGGGAGGGAACCGGTAGACATTTGTGACCGGAATATGTCGCTTTTTAAAATGTTCAAGAATGGCGTCAGGATCATCGGAACGGATCTCCGGAAACGGGTAGGTCGCCCAAATATGAAAGAGAAGCCAATAACTGACTCTAATGTCGAGAGGCGGCACGAACGAGGAGAAAACCATTCCTCATGGGAGTCACCTGATGATCGGTGGAACTGAGGACGTAGTCTAACGCGTAACTGAGGACGAGATGGTTACGAGACGTGAGGGATTGTGGAGTTGTTGAACGGAGATAAAAGTACAAAGGAGGTGTCATTAGTGGGGGCACCCAGTGGAGGGTCCGAGAACGGAAACATTCAAATAGGTCGAGGCGTTGGTAGCAAGTAGGCGGGCCAACGGGTGAGGAAAAGCCCGATTCATCTAGCGACGCGAGAGATGAAGGTAACATAGGTCAGATGGGCGACATAGTCCCACCAAGAAGATGAGGAGTGTCGACCAATAAAACAGGAATCTGGTGCGTTATTACAGTGGCGGCTCGTCTATAGGCACTGCGGAACTGCCCCTCCAAATTATAACTGCCAGGCATAGGATGTTGATAGAAATATGAAATTTTTTGTCAAAGAAAAGTGATTCTGAATTTTTTTTTTTTTAACAATTTAATACATAAAAAAGCAGCTATTCAATTAAGAAATAACAAATTAAAATGCTTTTTTGCAACTGCAAAATTGTTGGGTAAACGATATTTAATTTCAATATATCTTAATTAATAAAAAAGGGCTGTAATTTTGCTGCCCATAAAAAAAAGCCAATTTTATAAGTTCTTAAAAATAAGACATCTGGCAACTTAGCAAACTAAAGCATACTAAATTTCTATAGTACCTTTTGTAAAGTTGCTAGTTTGGCCTATTTTACTTCATAGCAACCTGGAATTTTTTCTCATATAAAAATAAAGTTGAAATTTGAGAAAGTTGCTATATTTGTCCATGTATGTCCTCTTTTTACTTGTATTTAGAGACACTGACTAAAGTCAGTTTTTTCGCCTCTTTCATGGGGAGAGCTTGTGTTTATTTTTTTTTTGTGCGAGAAATAACAGTGAAAATATAGAACCAATGAAATAATTACTGGTGTTGTTATATATATATATATATATATATATATATATATATATATATATATATATATATATATATATATACTATATATATATAATATATATATTATATATGATAATATATTAGAGTATATATATATATATATATATATATATATATATTATATATATATATATATTATTATATAGGAGAGAGAAGAGAGAGAGAGAGAGAGAAGAGAGAGAGATTTTTATATTTTATGGTACATTATATTTTATTGAGAGAGATAGTGAGAGAGAGAAGAGAGAGAGAGAGAGAGAGAGAGAGAGAGAGAGAGAGAGAGAGAGAGAGAGAGAGAGAGAGAGAGAGAGAGAGAGAAGCAGGAGGCCAATCATAGATAAGCAGGCAATGACATTTTTCGTTTCTGACACCTCTGAAATACATTTTTTTTAGGCTTTTGCATTACAGAATGTGTTCGAATGCGTGCAATCGATATTAAAAATAAAAAGTTTCTATAATTTTATGCACACATTTACACAAATAATAAAAATTAAGTAATAGTCCGCTATGAGGTAATCCCTATCAGTATTGATATTCTTAGAAAAGAAGTCGATTTTATATTTCCTCTAGTGTTCCCATCTAAAGTTATGTAATGTGTTTTTAAAATTACAGAATGTGTTCGAATTGCATGCAATCGATTATTAAAAAAAAAAAGTTGTTAATTTATGCAACACACAGATGTATAAATATAAATTATTTTACGTATTGTATAATATATAATATATATATATATATATAATATATATATATATATAATATATATATATATATATATTATATATCTATATATATTATATATATATATATATATAGTATATATATTATATAATCATAATTATATATATATATATATATATATATATATATATACCAATGCAGCCCTCCACGCAAGTTTACAACGAGCCGCACTGCGTTGGAAGATGGTGAACAGCACGAAAACCATTTTCGTCTACTAGGGCATCAAAGTCCTTACTTGGTCCCGGCTTAGGAGGAGCCAGGGAAATGCCTGAAGATGAAGTCAGCCTTTTTTTTAAATCGTATATTTATTCACGGGCGTAGTATTAGCTTAATCCCCAAGATAATATACTTCTCTATCGCATTAAAAACCAGTAAAATAAATAAAACAAATGAGACAAAAAGAACAATATAACACAGGGACGTGAAGGGAAAAACTATTCATGTGGGAGTGTCTTGTCCACGCCATAAGGCCAAAGTCCAGAGCCCAACACAACCCGGCCCGAAACCCCACCCGTTAGGGAGGGCAGCGGATGTGCCTCGGGAAAGCCTCCCCGGAACTCCCGCGACAGTCCCCTTCCATGAACCGCATGGTAACTCCCGAACGCCGAAGCCCGGGATTATAACACCCAGTGCACGGACAGCCTCCTTAGTGGTTAACTCAAGGTTCGGGTCAACAAGCAATAGGCGGCCCGGTCAAAGGCGAAAAGGATCGGTTTGTAACCTGTACCCTCATCGGCAAGGGAAGAAGGCTGGGATGGACCCAGGACCCAAACAGGAACAGACACCCGGAAAGCCATAAGGGTCAAGTGAAGGGAAGAAAAAAAAGGGAGGAAGTATGTAACACAATACGTAAGGGGGAACTGGAGGCAAAAGAACCGAGAAAACGAAAGCGGGAAATACGGACAAAACAAAATCGGGGAATACACAAAACTGAAAAGAGGGAAACATGCAGATATCCAGATTGATATCTGACAAGACATGCACCACGTAAAGGTGGCACGTTATATATATATATATAATATATATTATATATAGTATATATATAATATATATATTATATATATATAATATATATATATATATATATATAATTATAGTAATATATATATATATATCATTATATATTATAATATATATATAATTATATATATATTATCTATATATATATATATATATATATATATATATATATATATATATATATATATATATATTATATAATATTTTTATATATAGTGCTATCTAGATGATATATACTATATATATATATTATCATAGGTGGGCGTTTTATCGCGATAAATTTATCGCGAATAACGTTTCGGATTATCTGTTAATTCCCGATAAAATTTTTTACCGATATGGTATTCGCGATAATTTTTTTGTTCCAAACTACCGATAACTATATGGCGATAATTTATCGCGATAACGGTTTCGGATTTTCTGCTACCCGATAAAATCTTTTATCAATAATGGGTATCGCGATACTTTTTGTTATACAGGGTTATTCAAAATTATGGTAAAAATTTTTGGCAACTGATAAGAAATGCAAAAATAAAGGTAAAAGTTCCTATAAAGGTATGACATAATGTGTTTAGTTTTCCGTCTGGCTGTCTGTATGTGTTTTTTACTAAATATTTTGTATCTACGAAACCATTTGGGCAGGAATTTTACATGATCATGTACTTATATTCGAGCTTCCTCCCAGGTTTAATGGCATAATCTATTAAACTTTTTGAAACATGAGCTCCGTACCTTGTTTGATGATGTACCTCTTCAGTTGCGCCAAAACATCTGGTTTATGCATGATGGGGCTCCTGCACACTTTAGTGCTGCAATTCGCGGGGCCGGGCTGGTACCTTTCCCCAATCAATTGGATAGGTGAGGTGGCAGTTCCGTGGCCGAGGTAGGTCACCAGCCCTAAATCCCTTTGGATATTACCGTTCGGGGCATTTAAAGATCTTAGTAATACTCTTCTCCAATCGACACCATTGAAGACCTACGATTAGGATTATGAACGGAATTGAAAAGATCAAACAGACTGCTGGAATATTTGAATGGTCCGACAATAATGGAAGAAGCCCGCCATGGACGCTTTGCATTCGGGAACAACGGAGGTCAATTTTCA
>JABUQX010113675.1:27500-56844 GCA_015478945.1 Trachelipus rathkii
CTTCATAAACAGGAGCATATTAAAGTTTCCATCTGACAGAGAATTCCTCTTAGCTCTGTAGATATCTTTGCCAAGGGGGAACAATCGCTCCACCGCAGCGCTAGACGGCATTGCAGTATTGTACCTTATAAAGATATCAATGAACACCTTCTCATTGTTAAAAGCTAGGTCTGACAGGCTGTCTGTCGATTTCGCCTGCAAGCCACTTATTTAACAATGAGAAGCAGGCTTTACTCTTGATTGATTTTTGATGACGTTGACCTTGAGTTAGTTCAGTGAAATCATCAGCATCACAGATGCTTGAGTAGTAGTTCTTCTCTTCCATGTCCTCTCCATCGCTGCTGCTGGTACTGTTGGCATTCTCGAGTTCGGTACGCCTCAATAACTCTCCACCTTCTTCTCCATCAGGGCCTTGACCAAAAGCCTTTTTACTGATTGGCCAATCAGGCGAAACTTGGGTTGGAAGGCAGTGGCCAGAAGGTAACTCTTCATCTTCAAAGGTGCTGGAGAACCTCTTGTGCTATGACGTCAGCAGGGTATTGACCGAGGGTCGCAGAACTTGAGAATTGCATTGTCTTCAAGCTTCAATCAGCTTTTTTTGGGTCACAATGAGGGTGGCGATCAGGCAGCCCAGATAGCACTGTTTCTCCCTTGGATTTGATCCAGTGCAACGGCGACTGGTGACATGACCTGATAATTGAAAAAGAAATATTTATTTAACTATTTTAAAGGTAAGTTACTTGACTCTGGCAATTGCTAAAAGTAAAAAAAGATATAAAGAATTGAAATAACGTCTCGCTAATATTAGTTTTTATTTAGCCCTAGCAATTTCTGAACTATTTGTGTCAATTATCATATACTACATATATATATATATATATTTATATATATAATATATAGTTATTATGATATATGATATATATATATATATATATAATTATATATATATTTATATATTATAATATATATATATATATATATATATATATATTATATATATATTATATATATTATATAGAGTGATTCAAAATTATGGTAAAAATTTTTGGTAACTGATAAGAAATATAAAGGTAAATGTTCTTATAAAGGTATGACGTAATGTGCTTAGTTTTCCCTTCTGCTGTCTGTATGTGTTTTTTACTAAACATCTTGTATTACGAAACCAAGTAGGTTACAAACTCTAAATTTAAAAATGGCGGACGTTAAAAGTATTTGAGGAACGAATAAATCATTCAAGAATGGAGGGTGTAAATAAACATATTATTATTGTATGATAGGTTTATTTTGTACAACAAAAACATACTGTTTCTAAAGCACCTACAAATGATACCATAAGACTAAAGATGATGTTGAAAATGACCTCCATTGTTTCCAATGCACGCGTCCAGGCGTCTTCTCATCTATTGTCGGACCCGTTCAAATATTCCAGGAGTCTGTTTGATCTTTTCAATTCCGTTCATAATCCTTAATCGTAGGTCTTCAACAGTGTCGATTGGAGAAGAGTATACTAAGATCTTTTAAATGTCCCCGAAGTAATATCTCAAAGAATTTAGGGCTGGTGACGCTACCCTGGCAACGGAACTGGGCACCTCGAACTATCCTTGATTGGAACGGTCTCATCTCAGGTATTACACGACTGCAGCACTAAAGTGTGCAGGAGCCCCATCATGCATAAAACACATGTTTTGGCGCCAACTGAAGAGGTACATCTTCAAACAAGGTACGGAGCTCATGTTTCAAAAAAGTTCAATAAAAAACGACATTAAACCTGGGAGGAAGCTCGAATATAAGTACATGATCATGTAAATTCCTGCCAAATGGTTTCGTAGATACAAAAATATTTAGTAAAAAAACACATACAGACAGCCAGACGGAAAACTAAAGAACATTACGTCATACCTTTATAGGAACTTTTACCTTTAATTTTTGCATTTCTTATCAGTTGCCAAAAATTTTTACCATAATTTGAATACCCTGTATAACAAAAGTATCGCGATACCCATTATTGATAAAAGATTTTATCGGATAGCAGAAAACCCGAAACCGTTATCGCGATAAATTATCGCCATATAGTTATCGGTAGTTTGGAACAAAAATTATCGCGATACCGATTATCGGTAAAAGATTTTATCGGATAACAGATAATCCGAAACCATTATCGCGATAAATTATCGCAACGCCCACCTATGATATATATATATATATTATATATATATAATATATATATATATATATATATATATATATATATATATATATATATATATATATATATATTATCTACTATATATATAATATATATATATATATATATATATATATATTTTCCTTTTATATATGTATTTATTTTTATTTTATTATATATACATTATCTATTAAACTATATGTATCTATATTTATTATATACATATATTAATATATAGTATCTATATATATCAATATTATATCCTTCTTTCCCCCCTCGATAACGTGCCCACCTTACCGTGGTGAGGGGGTTCAGATATCCCTTCTGAATATCTGCAAAGTTGCACGTTTTCCTCTTTTCAGTTTTGTGTATTCCCCGATTTTGTTTTGTCCGTATTTTCCCGCTTTCCTTTTATTGGTTCATTTGCCTCCAATTCCCCCTTACGTATTGTGGTACGTACTTCCACTCTATTATGAGTTTCCCCCCCTTTTTTTTCTTCCCTTCACTTTGCCCTTATGGCTTTCCGGGTGTCTGTTCCTATTTGGGTTCTGGGTCCATCCTAACTTCCTTACCCCCGCGGCATGAAACGGTACAGATTACAAACAGATCCTTTCCGCCTTTGACTGGGCCGCCTATTGCTGTTGACCCGAACCTTGGAGTTAACCACTAAGGAGGCTGTCCTGCACTTGGGTGTATAATCCCGGGCTTCGCGTTCGAGTACCATGCGGTTCATGGGAGGGGACTGTCGCGGAGTTCCGGGAGGCTTTCCCGAGGCCACATCCGCTGCCCTCCCTAAGAGGTGGGGTTTCGGGGCGGGTTGTGTTGGGCTCTGGACTTGGGCCTTATGCCGTGGACAAGACACTTTCCCATATGAATAGTTTTTCCCTTCACGTCCCTATGTTATATTGTTCTTTATGTCTCATTTGTTTTATTGCTATTACTGGTTTTTATTGCAGTGTAGAAGTTTGTTATTTAGGGGATTAATTTATGAATACGCACGTAAATAAATATTTGATTTTAAAGAAAGGCTGATTTCATCCTCAGTTTCCATTTGCTTTTCATGGCTCCCTCCTAAGCCAGGACAAGTAGAGTTTTGATGCCCCTAGTAGACGAAATGGTTCGTGCTGCTCACTATATATATATGCAGTGGCGGCTCGTGTAAACTTGGCATGGAGGGGCTGCGTATCATATATAATTATATATAATTATATATATATATATATATATATATTACTATATTATATATATATATATATATATATATATATATATATATATAATATATATAATATATACAATAATATATATATATATACTATATATAACTATACACATAAATATATTTAAAAACAATCTCGGTAAAATAATTTAGATTAACATGTGTGCATAATTACAACTTTTTTTTTTTTTATATGATTGTATTATTTGAAAAACACATTCTGTAATTAAAAACACATTACATTTGAACTTTAGATGGAACACTAGATGGAAATATAAAATCGACTATCTTTTCTAAAATATCAATATCTGATAGGATTACCCTCATACGGACTATTACTTAATTTTTTATATTTGTGTAAATGTGTGCATAAATTAGAACTTTTTTTTTTAAATATCGATTGCATGCATTCGAACACATTCTGTAATGCAAAAGCCTAAAAAAAATGTATTTCAGAGGTGTCAGAAACGAAAAATGTCATTTCTTGCATAAGTCTTATTTGGCCTCTCTCTCTCTCTCTTCTCTCTCTCACTCTCTCTCTCTCTCTCTCTCTCTCTCTCCTCTCCGTCTATCTCTCTCTCTCTCTCTAAGTCTCTCTCTCTCCTCAATATGTTTTTGATGTGAGGAGAGTGTGGAAGGAGTACTCTCTCTCTCTCTCTCTGCTCTCTCCTCTCTCTCTCTCTATATATATATATATAGTATATATTATATATATATTATATATATATATATATTATATATATATTACTTTATATATATTATATATATATATATATATATATATAATATATATATATATATATATATATATATATATAATTTATATATACTATATATATAATAACAACACAGTAATATATTTTCATTGGTTCTATATTTCACCTGTTATTTCTTCGCACAAATAATAAAAAATAAACACAAGCTCCTCCCATGAAAGAGGGAAAAGACTGACTTTAGTCAGTGTCTTAAATACAAGTAAAAAGAGGACATACATGGACAAATATAGCAACTTTCTCAAATTTGAACCTTAATTTTTATATGAGAAAAATTCCAGTTGCTATGAAGTAAAATAGGCCAAACTAGCAACTTTACAAAAGGTACTATAGAAATTTAGTATGCTTTAGTTTGCTAAGTTGCCAGATGTCTTATTTTTAAGAACTTATAAAGTTGGCTTTTTTTTATGGGCAGCAAAATTACAGCCCTTTTTTTATTTAATTAGATATATTGAAATAAATATCGTACCAACAATTTGCAGTTGCAAAAAGCATTAATTTGTTATTTTCTTAATTGAATACTGCTTTTTTATGTATTAAATTGTTAAAAAAAAAAAATTCAGATCACTTTTCTTTGACAAAAATTTCATATTTCTATCAACATCCTATGCCTGGCATTTTTGTCTACCGTCTTTTAGTTTTTTCCATTACGCTTTCTATTTAATCGTATTTAGCCGGTCATAATATTTACTTTTGTTGTTGCCTTTGTTATAAATTTGGAGGGGCTGCAGCCCTGGAGCCCATATAAACGAACCCTCCCCTTACGCACCAGATTCCTGCTTTATTGGTCGACACTCCTCATTTTCCTGGTGAGCCTGTGTCGCCTTCTGCACCTATGTTACCTCATCTCTCGCGTCGCCAGAGGAATCGGGCTTCTCCTCACCCGTTGGGCCCGCCTACTCGCTACCAAACGCCTCGACCTATTGAATTGTTTCCGTTCTCGGACCCTCCACCGGGTGCCCTCATTCGTGAAACCTACCCTTTGTACTTTTATCTCAGTTCGACGACTTCACAACCTCTCACGTCTCGTAGCCATCTCGTCCTCAGTGACGCGTTAGACTACGTTCTCAGTACGACCGATCATCAGGCGACTCCCATGAGGAATGGTTCTCTCCTCGTTCGTGCCGCCTCTCGACATCAGAGTCAGTTATTGGCTTCTCTATCATATTTGGGCGATCTTACAATATTGTATGCTCCGGAGATCCGTTCCGATGATCCTGACGCCATTCTTGAACATTTTAAAAAGCGACATATTCCGGTCACAAATGTCTACCGGTTCCCTCCCCATAAGGAGACTCCCACTGTGTCCAACCCTCGTCTCCTTCTCACTTTTAGTGTACCATTCCCTCCGACCAGGGTGAAGATCGGTTTCACCATCCACTCGGTTCGGCCATACATCCCGCACCCGAGGAGATGTTTCAAATGTCACATTTGGCCATCCTCAAAAATATTGCAGATCTCCCCAGTTCATCTGTCCGAGGTGTGGTGACACTCTCCACACGCCGTGCGACAACCCGCCTTGCTGCCCGAATTGCAAGGGTTCTCATCAGGCGTCATCTATGCACTGTCCCTCTTTTCTTTTGGAAAAGGAGATTCTTGAGCAGTGCACAATATCGAAAGCTCAGACCGCCGAGAAATCTCTCGTCGAGCTAGGGAGAAATTTTTCAAACACTACCCTCCTCCCTTGTTTGACTGCTTCTTCTAACTATGCGCCATCTGCGCCCGCAACTTTCTCCATCGTATCTCTCGTGAGCCCGTCTTGCGCCTCCTGCGCGCCTTCCTTAGAAATTAGCAGGTTCACTAGATCGGTACCGTAACCACTACCTGGTATAGACATTTGTCTACTCTGCAATTGGAAGCTGGACCCCCGCATTTCCCGCACATGATCCGCACTGTCGCTTATGCAAAACTCCCTAGTCTTACATCCATTTTCTATGGTGTGAGTTCGGCTGAAGTTCATGCCGCACCCAGGGTTGTATGCTTTCCTTTAATTTCTGATATTTCCCCTGATTTGGAAACATCCTCTGCATTACTGCTTGATGATGACTCTTCTTTGACAACTGTTTCACGTAAACGTCTGGCTCCAGTGTCTCTTGGGTAATCGCTGGAACGTTCTTCTTCCAGTATTAAGGGATCTCCTGAACGTGTCTCGTCTCCTTCTGCGAGGCGCCACTACTCTTTTCACTATTGGGCGACGGGTTTCTTAAAATCCACACCTTCTGCCCGTCCGACTGGGACTTCTGGAGTTTTGCCCAAACGTGCCCGTCGCTCGAAACGCCATGGTGATGTGAAAAGCAATCCGTCTGTCTCAGCTATCCCAGATAGTTTATCGGGCCTCGCTTCTGCATCCGACCCTCCGGTTCCTTATTCAAGCGATTCCGAGTCCTACTCTGATATCCCAATGAACGTTACCACCGACTCTACATCTTCTGAGGTTCCCCAACTTGGGGTCCAGGCCCCAAACCCTAGGTTAGGGGGTAAGGGTTTGCCCTCTATACCTCATGTGCTCCCTCACGGTGAGCCCGAGTCTGTCCCTGTTGTTCGGGGGGATTCCGGAGCCATTGGGGGAGATACCACTGTATCCTCCCCTGCCTCGGCTCCGCTGTCCTTCTCTGGGCTGACCCCGCAGGACGCTGAACTTTGTGGGGATGTGCTTCGGGCCTCCTCCACCGATCCTTGTCTGGTTCCTCCTCCTGCCATCCCTGTTGAGACTCCTCCATCCGTAACGAGTCTTCAGCGGTGTGATACACCTGTGCCTTCTACGCCCGTCCTGGACGATATTGGGGGTTCCCCTGTCTCCCCCGTTGAGAGTCGGCCTTCTCTGCCCCTGGCGCTGGTGTGTCCACCTTCGGAGTTAGGCTCGAGACCCTCTGATGTGGAGGTTGGTTTGGCCCGTCTTTTTGACGGGGTCTCTCCCGCAGTGGGAGGGAGCGACCATTCCCTATCTCAAGATAAACCTCCAGTGTCAATTCTCCATGACCTTCCTCTTCCGCCTGGCTATAAGGCGCCCCCTCGTGGACCCTCTAGTGACACGCGCTCTCCCCCTCGTGGGCATTCTAGTGACACTCTCCATCGCCCATCGCATATCAACGATTGTAACAGACCGCATTGCGGACTGATCGCTTCGTCTTCTTTCTTCAATGACTAAGTTTCTTCAATGGAACTGCCGTGGTTACTACCCAAACTTCGAAGAGTTGGGTAGACTTATTGAACTGCATACTCCAAAGGCCATCTGCCTCCAAGAACTGCAACTGTGTAACCGCGCTTTTCTGCAGCAATCCAAATACAGGTTGCATCTCACTTCCCAAAATCGTGGCGCTAATGATAGGGGTGTTGCGGCGATTCTGTTCCTTTCACCCATATCCCCATTCAAACTCGGTTACACGCGGTAGCTGCCCGTGTCCACTAGATTCCCCTTTTCTTTCTGTTCTGTATACCTTGCGCCTAGTTGCAGTTACACGAAAGAGTATCTTTCGGATTGTTTCGAAACCTCCCTCCGCCCTTGTTGGTTTTGAGGGAATTCAATTTCGACATCCATGTGGGGTGACTCAGTTTCGTCCCCTAATGGGATTAGCTGCTGGTGTTTTGCAGACTTTTCGTTGGGTCTCTCCAACCAGGCTTACCAAACTTTCCGAACGTTTTGACACCGTACGGTGTTCAATCTCATTATGCTCTCTTTCGTTCCATTGACAGATTGTGGTGGGCACCAGGTCGCCTTACTTTGTGTAGTGACCATCAACCTATATACATTGCATATCTTTTCCCTATTCATCCTCCAATGACCTATACTATCTGATGTTACAACAGGGCTGATTGGTCCTTTTTTCTGGTTGAACATACGTCTCCCCTCCGGTCACTGACGTCGTTCCTTCCCTTTGCGCTATGCGTTTACTTAATTGTGCGATGTTCTGGAGGCGGGCGGAAGCCCATAATTCCTCGCTCTTCTGGCATGTCGTCTGTCTGCTACACCGTGGTTGGAGGGCAGATTGAGCTCGGGCCATAATCGGTGCTAAAATAACTCTATCGCTCCATACAAGAGAACACCGTAACATAGTCACGTTGCTCCTGCTTTAAGGCAGCTGCCTTGCTCCGTCCCATTGTCTAAACAGAAGGACTAGGAAACAGTTTTTGAACTTTTACGTTTCCAGGTCAAATCTTCTACACCAGGGTAGCCAAAACGGTCATTAGAGCTGTGGCCCGCACCCGTGGTAGATTTCATTTCCGCCCGGTAATGGTTGCTGAATGAGCTGGGATATATTTTGCTACTTGCTTGCAACGATTTTCGGTAACGGGAGCCTTTCCGATTCGATTCGCGACGCACTCACTCTGAACTTTTCGTGTTCCAACTCCTGGTGAGGATCCTTATTACAATCCGACTACCCACATGGCGAATATTTCAGGAGGCTTTCTGCCTATTACAAGGATGGACGCCTGTATCCTGAAGGTATCTCCGTATCAAATGAAACGTCATCTCCATGCCACTGCTTCGGCGTTTCTTCTCTCTTTATATAATCGAGTCTGGGTGGAGGGGTCTTCCCCCCCAGTTTCGCTAACGGCTTATACCATTCCCATTTCCCAAACCTGGAAAAGGTCTTCACGTTCCCGATATTTCTCTAACCTGTACACCTGTAAGCTGATTTGCGAGATGGTGGTTAATCGTCTTCTCCGCGACGTTCGAAGGCCTGAGTGCATTTCCCGAAATCAGTTTGGGTTCAGGAATCATCGATCCACACAGGAACCTCTTCTCCGGTTGGACCACGATATCCGTGAGGCTTTCTCCTCTAATAAAATGGTTCTAGCTGTTTTCTTCGATCTCGAGAAGGCTTGCGATTCCACAATGAGAATGGGAGTTCTCCATAGCTTGCACTCGCTGGGCCTTAGGGGACAACTTCCCCTCTTCCTTCAGTCTCTTATGTCTGGTAGATCTTTCCGCGTTCGCTGTGGTACCACTCTGTCTCGTCATTTTGACATGATCGAGGGGGCCTCAGGGAAGTGTACTCAGCGTTCTGCTTTTTGCTGTCGGTTTCAATCTTGTCATTGCTAGCATCTCATCTTTTCATTCGGTGCCCTCTCTATGTGGACGACTTGGCGTTGTATGTTTCTGGAGTCGACTTTCATGCATGGAACGTAAGATGCAGCTGATCGCAATGGGGTGACTTCGTGAGTGATTAACTGGGTTTGACTATTCTGTCCAATAGACGAAGACCCGTCTTTCCGTAGAGTGTGGTAGCGGATCGAAAGTGGGTGAATTTGTCTTCCTTGCTGATCTTGTATGGCTCCTAATCCGCCCTGTTGTCTCGGAGGTTAGGTTTTTGGGTCTGTTATTGGATGCTCGCCTGACTTATCTTCACACTTACTCCTCAATCTGAAAACTTAACTGCCGCGTCTAAATTAGACTCTTAACCCACTTTATATCTACGATCTTGGGGATGCTGATCGCAATGTATGCTTTCGTCTGCTGCTCATGTTGGTCAGGTCAAAGTTGGATTATGCGTGTGCGATATATGGCCAGACGTCTCCGGCATACTTACGCCTTCTCGACCCGATACAGAATGAGGGTCTGCGGATATCTCTTGGGGCGTTTCGTTCTTCGCCAAATTAGAGTTTGGAGGTTGAGGCTGGGGAGGTGTCCCTGTCTTTACGGAGAGAATGTCTAATGTGCTCCTTGTTTCTCCGCCTACAAATCCCCAAGCCATCGGCTTTGCTTCCTCTTATCACCGAGGTTCCTCGTAGCCCTGCCTATTGGCCGTTTGCTGAGGTTGTAGCGTCTGTTTTCCGTTTTCTCCGCCTCCCTGTGCGGGCTGTTTTTTAATCTGACTACGATGCTGTCTACTCTTATTGGTTGTATCCGCCTCTGTGGTGTGCATGAGGTTGTCTGCCTTATCAAAATCCGGAGTCCACCCGTCTAGCCTGAAGGCTTCCCGCCTGGTGTTTTGCTTTAAATACGTCAATTTACATGCTATAGTGATATTAAATAAACGAATGCAATTGGGTTGCAGAATATATATATATATTAATATATTATATATTATATAATTATAATATATATATATATATATATATATATATATATATTATATATATTATCTATAATATATATATTTAATATATATATATATATATATCATATATATAACTATATATATATGTTAAAGAAAGACATATAATGAGAAGGTAAAGACTTAACTGCCTTCTCTGGGATTGAACACCGCATGTTGGCGCGTGAGGACAAATATGCCCGGTGCTATACAACTGGGCTATCCTCCAAGCCAAAAAACTTGGATTCAAGAACAGCTTATAAAGCAACCGAGTTCCCATCAAGGGAATCACCAGGTGTTCCACCTGTCCTAATTCTCGTTCTTATATTTTTTAGATGTTTAAATATTGCATAATACAGCGAAATTATATAAGATGTTAAAGAAAGAACATCATAATGAGAAGGTAAAGATTAACTGGCCTTCTCTGGGATTTGAACGCACCGCATGTTGCGCGTGAGGACAATATGCCCGGTGCATACACTGAGCTATCCTCCCAAGCCAAAAAACTTTGATTCAAGAACAGTTATAAAGCAACCGAGTTCCCATCAAGGCGCATCACCAGGTGTCCAGCCTGTCCGATCTCTCGTTCTTTATATTTTTAGATGTTAAATATTGCATAATAATCGCAAATTATATAAAATGTTAAAGAAAGAACATATAATGAGAAGGTAAAGAATTAACTGCCTTCTCTGGGATTGAACCACCGCAATGTTGTTAGCAGCCGGGCATATTGTCCTCAACCGCGCCCACATGGCCGGTGGTTCATCGCCAGAGAAGGCAGTTATTCTTTACTTTCTCATTATATGTTCTTTTCTTTAACATCTTATATAATTGCGATTATATGGCAATATTTAACTCTTAAAAATATAAAGAACGGAGTAGGACAGGCGCTGAGATCACCTGGTGAATGTCGCCTTGAATGGGAACTCGGTTGCTTTTATCACTGTTTCTTGAATCAGTTTTTTTGGCTTGGAGGAAAGCTCAGTTTGTATAGCACCGGCATATTGTCCTCACGCGCACATGCGGTGGTCAATCCCAGAGAAGTGCAGTTAATTCTTTACCTTCTCACTATATGTTCTTTCTTTAACATCTTTAATAATTGCGAATTATTATGCAATATTTAACATCTAAAACTATTATATATATATCCTATATATATATTATATTAATATATATAATATATATATATATATTATATATATATATAATATATTATATATATATTATATATATATATATATATATATATTATATATATATATATATATATATATATATATATATATATATATATATATATATATATATTTCTCCTTCTCCTCTCAGGTGTCCTACTGCCTTTGCCTGTGTATTACGTATTTGATCGAGTGCATGGACTCCTGATATCTATGAACGTTAGGAAGGCTGGGTGGCCCGGATGGCATTCCTTCCCGTTTTTGAGGGAGTTTGTATCCGTGCTGGCCCCTCCCCTCGTTCACCTATATTCTCTATGTCTCAATACTAGCATTTCCCTCAGTGTTGGAATGGCACGCACATGTCCAACGATTCATCCGAAAAAAAGGAAGTTCCGCTCTGAATCCTTCTAACTATCGCCCTAATAGCTCTCAATTTGTATTCTATCTAAGATCTTTGAAACTCTTCTCAACTCTCATTTCTTAGATCATCTAGAATCTCATTCACTTCTTTCCGATCGCCAGTACGGCTTTCGGCGCTCGAGGTCTACTGGCGAAATACTTTCCTATCTTACTGATTTATGGTTTTCCGCCGCATTAGGAACTACGGGAGACTTGCGTGCGTGGCGCTTGAACATCCAAAGCACTTGACGACGGGTATGGCACGCGTTACTGCTCTCCAAGGCTCCCTTCCTTTGGGTTTCCTCCATTTCTCTTTACTTACTTATGTTTAGCTTTCTTTCAAATGCTCAATATCGGCTGTTGTTGATGTGGGCGACTTCTACTTTTTCTGTCAATTGTGGTGTTCCTGCATGGTTTCCTGTCTTATCTCCTACCTTTATTCTTACTTTTCCATTTCAATCGATCTTTCTCACCAGCACATTAACTCTTATCCACTCGTATGCCGATACCTCGACCCTTCATTCTTTAACTCATTCAAATTCTGCTCCCTCTTTTACTTCTAGAATTGCCTCATCGTCTTAATCTTTCGCGATTCTATTCTCGCAGAATCTGGATAGAATTCCGGTGGGGTCGTCTGCACCTTAAGTGAAATTTAATTCTTTAAAAAACTCAACTTCACAAATCTCCCTCTCTGAAACACCTTCCAACTTTCCTTCTTTCGACGGTTCTCTCGTCGTCTCTCCTGTTGACAATATAAACATCCTTGGCTTAACATAAAAAAAAATGTCTTTGGAAACCTCACATCACAAACGTTTGCTAAGGCGGCCTCAAAGAAACTTGAGAGTTCCTGTTTAGATGCGAGACTTTATTTTCTTCTTTCTCAGGATACTCCAGCTATACAAGGGCCTCGATAAGCCTTGTATGGAGTACTACTCTCATATCTGGGGGGCTCTGGTTTCACCCGGCTTTTGACAGGGTCGAGTCAAAGGCCAAAAGACTTATAAACTGTTCCGTACTTTCCACTTCACTTGACCCTCTATCTTTGCGGCGCGATGTTGGTGCTTTATCTCTTTTCTATAGGTACCGCAGCGGCAGGTGCTCGAGGGAACTTGTCACTTGCGTACCACCACCTTTACGACACCCTCGTAGCACAAGGGGTGCTGTGTCTGCGCATGAGTTTTGTGTGGATATTGGTAACTCCAGGTTAGTTCGCTGCGGTGCTTCCTTCTTTCCTGCCACCTCTGTTCTGTGGAATTCTCTTCCATCTTCTGTGTTTCCTGCTGAATTTAATCTCCCTCACTTCAAAGCCTACCTCTGTGCTCATCTGCGTAATTTGCGTTAGTTGGTGAGCTTCTGAGGCATGAAACACCCCTCCTTGAATAGGGCTCTGCCCGTGAGTGGCGGTGACAACTGTATAAAAAAAAATGTTTTGACTGGAAAAGCGGTGAAAGTTTATAATGAGATGACAGTAGATGATGCCTCTAGTTATGACCTATTGAAGAAATCACTCCTGGTTCGATTCAATTTAACCGAGGACGGGTATTGTTCCAAATTTAAAGTCATGACCCCTAGAGAAGACGATAACCCTAACGTGTACATGAAGAAGATTTTGGACGCTCTCAAAAAGTTGATTGACGCAGCAAACGTTAAAGAGGGTATCGAAGAATTAATAAAGTTTTTCACTGTTGATAAATATATGTCTACGGTTCCAAAGGAGTTAGCAGTGTTCCTGACGGAACGTCAAGAAAAGGAAATGACAGAAATAATTTCCAGTTCAGAGGGTTATCTGCAAGCCCATAAGATTAGTTTAGCGCCACGAGGAAGTCACTTGAATAGTTATAATAAGAACAGACAAAACAGTTACTCGAACAGAAACTATGAAGGAAAGACCACACATCACAACCCATCACTGCATAGGAATAATGTTTCAACTAATGTTGCCAAGGGCAACGAAGTAAGAAAGGATTATAGTAAAGGCTCTAATGAGTCCAGAAATTTAGTTACTTGTTACAAATGCCAAAGAAAGGGACATATGGCGAGAGACTGCCGAGTACCTCCATTTACAAATGGTGGTAGAGGTTTTAATACTTTTAATAATCGTCAGAAAGACGAAGTGAAGACGACAGTGGCATCCGCGGAATTGTCCGTTGATGATAAAGACTCATCAAAGATGAGTGAAGAGCCACAAGTGTCTACAGATGTTTGTATGGTGGGTGATACTGATTTGGATTCCCATCACTTGCCGGTAGTCAATGGTGTCGCCAACGGGTATCGTGTACGAGTTCTGAGGGACACCTGATGTAATGGTGTTGTTCTC
Organism: Trachelipus rathkii; assembly: GCA_015478945.1. Lineage (NCBI taxonomy): Eukaryota > Metazoa > Arthropoda > Malacostraca > Isopoda > Trachelipodidae > Trachelipus > Trachelipus rathkii. Next base: position 41,607 of record JABUQX010113675.1, read on the forward strand.
AAGGAGAGATTTGTACCAGAAAAGAATTATACAGGTGGATTTACCAACATGCGACTTCTCGATAACACTGTCAAGAAAGTTCCATTAGCTGACGTAGTATTAGACACACCGTACTACGTAGGGAAGGTGACGGCCGTGGTAATGCCGGACGTCGTCTACGATTTAATTCTGGGAAACATAGATGGGGCATTACCCCCGAATGAGCCCAATGATAAGTGGGAAGGGACTATGTGTCCGTGTCTTAGCAAGGTGCAAGACGTTGAAACTCAGGTGAGTTTGTGTTCCCCTATCGATAATGTGGGTGTTGTGAGCGCAGACGTAAAGTCTCCTGCTCGGCGCAAAGTCAGCCAGATAAATCGTGAAGAAAAGAAGGAGCCGATGGAAGCTGAGGAAGTACCCATTTTGCAAACAACGAGCGATCAAGGTGTTATTAGGGTCCATGATGAAGAAGAAACCCCTGTGATAAAAGTGAGAAATACCCATTTTTTCCCGAAACTGAAAGGAATGGCAGTAACATAGTAAATCCTGAAGAAACTGATGCAACAGTATCATGTGGGTCAGAATCCGAAGAGATGGAAAGCGCCCTTAACATTGCAGCTCCTGGCGAAGTATCTACTGCAGAAGGCGGTCAGATACAGGAACTGATAGATGACAGAGCAGAGTTTAAGACGCAACAGAGGCAGGACCTCACGTTACAAAGGATCTGGAGATCCGTGGAAAAAGAAGAAGGTAAATATGTCCTCATAAAGGATTTACTATTCAAAAGAATAATGGAGAACCAAGTAGAGAGACATGTATTAGTCGTCCCAAAAGAGTTCAGGAAAAAGGTCTTAAGCATAGCGCACGACGAAGTTTTTGGTGGTCACCAGGGAGTGAAGAAGACTTTGGGCAAGTTAAATCAGAAATTTTATTGGCCGAATGTTTATCAGGATGTCATGAAACATTGTTATTCATGCGACATCTGTCAAAGGACTTGCTCAAAGGGGAGAGTGGCCAAGGTACCATTGTGCTCAATGCCTATTATAGAGGTACCGTTCCAGAGGGTGGTTATTGACCTGATCGGACCTATAATACCGCCGTCGTCCGAAGGTCACCAGTACGTTCTCACACTGGTAGATACAGCCACCAGGTATCCTGAGGCGATCCCGCTCAAAAGCATATCAACGCAGAAGGTCGCTGAAAGCTTGATGAGCATCTTCATGCGCTTGGGTGTTCCAAAAGAAGTCCTTAGCGATAATGGTAAACAGTTTACTTCGTTGTTGATGAAGGACGTTGCTAAGTTATTGAACATCAAACAGATGCACTCCAGCATATATCACCCAATGACGCAGGGACTGACCGAAAAATTCAATGGGACGTTAAAGATGTTGAAACGAATGTGTAGAGAGAAGGTGCGCAAATGGCACAAGTTCATTGAGCCGCTACTATTCACCTACAGAGAAGCGCCGCAGGAGTCAACAGGGTTCTCTCCCTTTGAGCTATTGTACGGTCGCTCAGTGAGGGGACCCATGCAAATCTTACATGAGATTTGGGCTGGAGATATCAATCCTGAGGAGGCCAAATCGACCTACAAATGTGTATTTGATTTGCAGGAGCGTCTAAATGACACATTGAAGTTGGCTCGTGAGAACATTGCGAAGGCGCAGACAAGTCAGAAGAAATTTTACGACAGGAGGGCCAAAAACAGAAGATTAAAGACAGGATATCTTGTGTTAGTCCTGCTACCCACGTTCCACAATAAGATGCTGATGAGGTGGGGTGGTCCATATGAGGTGTTGGAGCCTTATGGACAGGATAATTACAGGATAAGAGTGGGAGAGGTCGTCAAGACCTACCACATTAATCTTCTGAAAAAGTACCTGTTAAGAGAGGAAGATGAAGCAGAAAATGAAGGGCAGGAAGGTCATCAACAAGTTGGAGCGTCAGCCGTACTTATAGAAGCTGAGGACGAGGAGGACATACCCGTTCCAGTATTGAATACTTCCTTGTAAAAGAAAGAAAATCTGAGCGATGTTAAAATAAGCAGTGAACTAACGGAAGAGATGAAGACAGAATTGATAAAGGTATTGGAGCCTCACGAGGATATCTTTACTGATATTCCTGGCACTGCACGGCATGACTACCACGCTATCGACTTGATCGATGAAACACCAATTATGATCAGACCGTACGTATTGCCCTACACGACCAGAGAAGAACTAAAGAAAGAAGTAGATAAAATGTTGGCCATGGGTGTCATTGTAAAATCGACATCCCCTTTTTCAGCTAAAGTAGTGGACTAGTGGTAGTCCAGAAGAAGGACGGTTCAAAACGCGTCTGCTCGGATTACCGTGCCCTCAACAAGGTCACAATCTTTGACCCCGAGCCTATGACCATCACCCAGTCCCTATTTACAAAGTTTGCAGCAGACAGATTCTTCTCAAAGCTGGATTTGTCAAAAGGGTACTGGCAGGTACCGATAAGACCGGAAGATGCGTATAAAACCGGATTCTCCACTGAAGATGGACACTACCATTACATCAAGTTACCATTTGGTATGGTAAATGCTGGAGCGACACTTGTACGTGCGATGAGGAGGATCCTTGATGGGATCAACGATGCGGATTTCTATATCGATGATATCATCATCCATTCCAGGACCTGGCGCGAACATCTGAACACGATATGGGAAGTACTTTGCAAACTACAAGAGGGTTATACCATCAGACCGACTAAGTGTGAGTTTGCGGCATCAATGGTAGAGTTTCTGGGGCATTATATCGGTCACGGAGAGAAGGGTCTGCACGAAGATAATGTGGAGAAGATTGTTAAAGCAGAGCCCCCAGAAATAAGAAACAAGTGCGCTCATTTTTAGGTCTTATGGCATATTACCGCGATTTTGTGAGAAACTATGCCGAAATCGAAGCGCCCCTCACAGAGCTCACTAAAAAAGGCGAACCAACAAAGGTGCGGTGGGAGCAGAAGCACCAGAGGGCTTTTGATGAATTAAAGAAAGCTCTTACATCAAAGCCCATTTTGAAGATGCCCAGATTAGATAAGCTATTTACTCTTCAAGTAGATGCATCAGATACTTCTCTTGGATTTGTACTGTTGCAGGAGGAGAATGATGTGCTCCATCCGATAGCTTACGGCACCAAAAAGCTATCGCAGACTCAACAACGCTATAATGTTCTGGAGAAGGAAGCTCTGGCCATCGTCACGAGTTAAAAAGTTTGAACCTTATCTTTATGGCAAAGAATTTGTGTTGCAGTCAGACCATCGACCTTTAACTGCAATGAATAAGAAAAAGTACGATAGCCCCAGGATTATGAGGTGGGCACTTTATCTTCAAAAATTTAGGTTCTTACTTCAACATATCCACGGTAAAGAAAATGTTGTAGCAGACTACCTAAGCCGTTCGATCGGCGACGGACTAACTTGAGAAGCTGGACATCCCATCAATGAAGAAGGAAACATCTCGCAACATTCGACTGAGAATGTTATTAAGCTGAATACGAAGTAATTCCCACAAAATTGGGTGCCTAATGTAATGGTTGGAACATGCTCAGTAGAATATTTGCAAGAAAAGTCAATTACCCAAGGCTAAACCTCCCCCCCTCCCCCGGAGAATTTTCCAGTCAATTTAGTTACCGCCATTAGAAAGCCTGTATATATATATATATATATATATATATATATATATATATATATATATATATATATATATATATATATATATATATATATATATATATATATATATATATATATATATATATATATATAAAGTTTTATTAATTATTTAAATGGTGGAAAATGCTAAAATAATTCTTGTATTAATTTCTATGTATTATATACCAGCCTCACTGTTATATGAAATATCAAGATTTCTACAAGCATTATTTTTGTAAGTTTTATTATTATTATTATTATTATTATTATTATTATTATTATTATTATTATTATTATTATTATTATTATTATTATTATTAATTATTATTATTCAATAATAATAATAATAATAATATAAAGCAGTTTTTTTTTATTTTAAATTTTAATAGTAAATATTTGGTTATTTATTTTATAAGAATTTAAAGCAAAAGTTGCAATGAGATAATATATTAATTTATTTATTTATTTATTTTAAAAGCGAAAATTGTATATAAAGTATAAAGGTGTGGAGCTATTTTTCTCATATGCAACATTGCTTGATCGTGAGAAAATCAGAAGGTATGATATTTTTTTTTATAATTCGTAAACAGTGTTGTCAAGTTTCAACTCCGCCTTTCCTTCTGATGTGATTGTATACTTGTTTGTAAAGTAATGGAACGAAAGATGTATTTGTTTCTGTGTGTACTGTTTTAAGATGAGATGATTGGATGATAATTGTATCTTAGATTGTTCTACGTAGTTTATAACGTTTGGTAAGTCATTTTTAGACACACTCTGTCTGGGATTTCTTTGATATGCATATGTGGTAAAGTGGGTGATGTGGCATTTATGTAATCTGTCGTCTGTTGATAATTAGATCTCATTTTCATTATTATTGAAAAGCGTCTGCAATATTGTGATAAATTGTTTTAGTGTAACTGTGATGTTTATGAAGCTTACCCGTTTATAATATTTTGGAAATTTATAAAGGTTTTATTCTTAATTATTTTCGTATAATGTCTTAAAAAGTGTTAACACATGCAGCAAATTTATTAAGTTAATGGTTTCGTGTTAATGTTAATATTTAATTTATTATATGGTTTATATTGAACGAGAGCACACAGCTGATTCCAGTTATTTCATCTATGACGTCACAAGGTAATGTGTTATGTTAAATTGGTTGGTACATTTCTTATAAAGTAAATGGTTTTATTTTAAAAAGTAATATTATATTATTTATTTATTCAATATTTTTCTCTTATTTTTAATAAATTAAATATAGATATTTATCTAAATAATATTTTCTATCTTCAATAGAAAATGTTGTTTAAATTGTTTTAATAGCAATTTTAGAGGTACTTTTAATTTTTTGTTAAAGAATTTTTTTTTTTTAATTTTTTTTTAGGATTTTTTTTTTTTTTTTTTTTTTTTTTTTTTTGGTCCTATTGTCATTGCATATGCTTAGTCCTCCAAACATTTTGCTTTCGAAGAACGAAGGATGCAATAACTAGGACGTTCAGATTTTGCTCTTTGATTAATATATGTAAATATAATATTTCATTTTTAAAGGTATTAAAAATAAAATTAAAGATATTAATATTTTACATATAAAGTTTTTTTTACATATAAAACAAATGAAGAGATTTATTTTATGCATTATATTTTCTTCTTAAATAATTATATATATATATATAGTATATTTTTTTTTATATATAATATATTTATATATATATATATATATATATATATATATATATATATATATATATATATATATATATATATATATATATATATATATATATATATATATATATATATATGGTTCGTGTGTGTCACTTAATCACCAAAGCTATTTATTTTTAGCATTGTTTTTCTATTGAACTATTTTTCATTTTGAATGCCATAAATAGTAGCTGCAATCTTATCTACTATATAGAAACGAACCTTTTGTAATTTGATACTTTCATCCTTCATCATAAGAGTTTGGTTTGTAAGTTAAAAGTTAAATATTTAAGGTAAAAGAATCTACAGGTATTGTTACATTATCTATGGTAAAGGGGTTACTATCACATCTGGCAATAAATCAAGTAATCTTTTGTGGGGTAATTATTTCGTCTGGGGGCCTGGCCGCGAGGTAGATCTTCAAGTTCGAGTTTCAAAGTAAGTGTTGAAATAATATACCATTTCAAAATCTAGCATTACACTTACTAATATGAATTGTGATTTATATAAAAGCTAGCAATTAGATCATCGCTGATATTGCAAGCAAACATACCTTCATTCTATAAATATAAAAGGAACATAATTCTTCTCTAGATCGAGAAGTATAGCAATGTTGCAAATGTTGCAAGCAACATTTTGCAACATTTGGTTTTTCAAGGTTGACGTGTCAAGGTCAGGGTTTTTAAGGTCGTTATGACCGAATTTAAGGTCTGGAAGACCGTTTTCAGAGTTTTAGCCTCCCAAAGGGGGGGCGGAGCCCCCCAAAGGGAGCTTTTTTGGTTCCTAGAAGGTTTTAAATGATCGATAGATCATTTTTGATGGTTCCAATCGATTTATCGTGATCGAATACCCCTATATCGATGTTTAAATCGTCTTTCTACGTGGTCTGGTTGGCTTTTAGCACTGAAAAATATAATCGAAAGAAAATAATTACTATAATTAACATTCGATTAATCGCTGTAGTGACAGTACAGTTTCCGCGACAACCTATTTCGCTAGGAAGGAATAGAGGTATCGCTTTCAAACTTGGAATATAATCTATGTATGTGATAAACTGATCATAGGTGAGTTTTGGTGACCCTAGGTCACCCCTAAGGGGTGCTGCCCTAGCGCCAAGGTCAAATTAGGCCCTGAAACCATGTTACGGCTTAACGTATCGGGCTAAAATTTAGATGTGAGCTATATGATGACGTAATCTTGTCATAGACGAGATTACGTCCCTCTGCGCCCCCCCCTCGTAAGGGTGGACGTAGCCCCCTCTAAAAAATTAAAATAATCATAGATGACTGAAACTTGGAGAAAGGATTCAGAGTCGGAGACGGAGTTGGAGTCGGAGTTGGAGTCGGATTCGGTTTCGGAGTCCAGGGACCCCCCGGAGGGTGGTCCCCAGTTGAAAAAAGAAGAAATGCCATGGAATGCAAAACAGAGGAAGAAGAAGAAGAAGAAAGGAAAAAGAAGAAAGGAAGATGGAGGAGGAAAGGAGGAAGGAAGAAGAAAGAGGAAGGATGAGGAGTTGAGAAGGTATTCAGAGTTGGTAGTTTTTCTCTGAGGCACCGGCGCTGGAGCCGGTGCGGTGCCTAGTTAATAAACATTCGTATAACAACAATGTTGGTGTCTTTATATAGGTTATTGGGTCTGTAGATTTTGAAAATAATGGTTTCAGACCCATCAAGAAAATAAATAAATAAATAAATAAATAAATAAAATTTCTTATTCTTTTTATGTTTACAACTTACAAATTTACCGCTTTTACATACCCTAAGCTAGTAAATAGTAATATCGTAAATCAAAACTGCCACCTCAGCCTTCTCGTGATACTATTGATTCCATTGATCTTATTGATCTATTGATCTATTGATTTAGTCATATTTTTTTAGTAAAATTGTTATTTTTACATTCCCTCAATCAGTAAATCAGTCAAATCAAGGCCACCATCAAATCACCCTCCTATCGAGTTGTGGGATCTATTGATGCTATTGATTCTATTGATTCAGTCACATTTCGAGTATCATTATTGGATAAACATAACATAAACACAAAGTTTTTATACACTGATCAACGAATATATGCTAAGTAAACAAGTTTTCACTTAATAAAGCTTACTTGCATCATCGAACTAAGAAATAATGTACAACGACAAACCTGACACGCCTTAAACATGAATAAACTGTTAACGTTAACAAAGTTCCACACTTAACAACAGTAAAGTAACTAACATAGCATACAAAGAAGTAACCTACTCGCACTTTGTCATGCATATCTCTAAAATAACAATGTTAATTTTACATTAACATAGTAACATTTATCAAAATTTATCATATCCTTAACTAACTATTGAAAATGAACTAAGAAAAAATGACACACACACATACACACACAAACACCACCACACACACCAACACACACACACACACACACACACACACAAACACACACACACACACACACACACACGAATAAACTGCTAACATTATCAAAGTTCCATACTCAACAACAGTAAATAACTAACATTACATACAAAACGTAACCTATTCACGCTTGTCAAGCATATCTCTAACATATTAACTAAGAAAAAATGACACACATACACACACCCACACACACACACACACACACACACACACACACACACGAATAAACTGGATAACATTATCAAAGTTTCAAACTTAACAAAAGTAAGTAAACAACATTACAAAAACGTAACATATTCCAGCTTTGTCAAGCATATCTCTAACATATTAACTAAGAATAAAATACACACACACACACTAGCACACACTACACACACACGAATAACTGGATAACATTACTGCAAAGTTTTCAACAACTTAACAAACAGTAAGTAAATAACGATTACATCACCAAACGTAAACCTATTCACACTTTTTCAAGCATATCTCTAAACATACACCAACTAAGAATAAATGCCAAACGCGAGAAGACACACACATTATCACACACACAACACACACAACACACACACACAGCCACAACCAAACAAAAACAGACAAAAACAACAATCAGTCACGAAAAATACTGCTAACATTATCAAAGTTTCAAACTTACCAACAGTAAGTAACTAACATTTACTAAAACGTAACCTATTCCCACACTTTTTCAAGCATATCTCTTAACATAGCAATAACTAACACACACAAACGCACGACACACACACACAATTTCACACACACACACATGATAAACTGCTAATTATATGCAAAGTTCCATAGCTTAACAAAAGTAAGTAACTAACATTACATACAAAACTTAACCTATTCACACTTTTTTAAGCATATGTCTGTAACATATGAATGTTAATTTTACATTAACATAGTAATATTTAAAAAGATTTATCGTATCGCTAACCTAATTATTGAAACGAACTAAGAATAAATGACCACGCCACACACACACACACACACCAGCACACACACACACACACACCACACACACACAACACCAAGCAGCATCACACACGTACACACATCACACATCATTTCACACACACAGCGCTACACACACACACATACCACGACAAAGATAATCCGTTTTTCTAAATTTTAAATCTCGTTTTCTTTTATAAACGTCAACTAAAATAAATTGTTTGCTTATTTTATTTTGTAAGTTTCATTTTACATTTAATCTTTTGTGTTTATTGTTTCAATTTAATTTTTAATTTATTTTCAAATTTTTATTATTTTTATTATTTTTTTTTTTAATTTATTTGCTTTAAAAAACATTTTGATTTTACCAGAAAATTTTATGCTTTTCGTGTTTCTAACGAAAAAAAATTTTTGCCTGCTTTTACACCAGCCAAAGCAGTAAATTGCAGTAAATTTCAAAACCACCCTCCCACTTCCCCTCCGCTTCTCGCCGACTACGCAACCATCCGTATCTTATCTGATTAGAGTCACATACGGAGTATAATTTTGGATAAACATAACATAAAATCAAGTTCTTTTATACACTGACAACGAGTATAATGCTAACGTAACAAAGTTTTCACACTAATATAGCAACATAGTATAACCTGAACTAAAATATAAAGTACAACGAATCTATCACAACCTAAGCATGAATAAACTGTTTTAACATTAACAAAGTTCCACCTTAGCAACAGTAAAGTAACTAACATAGGCCACAAATACGTAACCTTTTTCAAGCACATCAACATATCTTTAACATAATCAATTGTTAATTTTACATTAACTAGTAACATTTATCAAAGATTTATCATATCCTAACCTAACTATTGTAATGAACTAAGAATTAAATGACACCACACATACAACACACACAGTAATATATGCTAACGTAACAAATTTCCACATCAATAAAACTAACATATCATAACTTAACTAAGAATATAATGTACAACGACAAACCTAACATACTTAAGCACGAATAAAGCTGCTAACATTACAAAGTTTCCACATCAACAGTAAAGTAACTAGCATAGCATACAAAAACGTAACGTATTCACACTTTTTTTCATGGCATGGTCCTTTAACATATCAATGTTTAATTTTACATTAAGCATAGTAATATTTAACAAGATTTATCATAACCTAACCTAACTCTTGTAATGAACTAAGAATAAATCACACACCTACACACAACACACACACACACACACCACAACACACACACACACACACACACACAAGCACATACATGCACATACACAAACACACCAGAGGAATATTTGCCAACGTAAACAAAGTTTCACACTTAACTAACATAGCATCACCTGAACAAAGAATATAATCTACTAACATTCACTAAATACCTTAAAGCAACGAATAAACAGCTAACATTAATCAAATTTCCATACTTAACAGCAGTAAAGTAACTAACATAGGATACAAAAACGTAACCTATTCACACTTTTCATGCATGTCTTTAACATATCAATGTTTAATTTTACATTAACATAGTAATTATTTAACAAAATTTTTATCGTTATCCTAACCTAACCTATTGTAAGGAAACCTAAGATAAATGCCTACATGAACACACACACACACAGACAGGCACAAACACACGACATATATGCCTACTGTACAATGTTTTCAATTTAATCAAAAGCAACATGGCAACACTGAACTAAGAATATAAATATACAACGACAAAATTAACATACCTTAAGCATGAATAAATCTGCTTACATTAGCAAAGTTTTCTACTTAACAACAGTGCATATCTCTAACATACATACAAAACGTAACCTATTCACACTTTTTTTCAAGGCATATCTGTAACATATGCAATGCTAATTTTAATTAACAAGGTATATCAGCAAAAATTTTATCATACTGTCTAATTATCATACTGACTAACGAATAAATGCTAACGTACCAAAGTTTTTCACATTAACATAGTAATATTTAACAAAAATTCATCATAACCATACCTAACTATCATAATCCTCAATGAATATTTGCAGTAGTGAATGGTATTATAAAACATTAAGCAATAGTAACACCTAACGCTTTCAGGAGGTAACCTGAAATGTTTTTAGCCTTACCCTATTTTAGGCCCCGCCCCCTTTCAGAAAATATCAATTCAAAACTAGTAGATTTGGCAACAGCGCATCATACAGAGGCGATTTGATAGCACTGTAAGCACTACTTGGAGATCACCCCAGAGAGATGCATGAAGACCAATCTCAGGGTACCCCGAATTGGGTGTAAGCGGTAAGGGCGCAACCCTTTGGGCTGTGCTCTTGTGTAACCGCTTACACCCAATTCGGGGTACCCTGAGATTGGTCTTCATGCATCTCTGGGGTGATCTCCAAGTAGTGCTTACAGTGCTATCAAATCGCCTGTGTATGATGTGCTGTTGCCAAATCTACTAGTTTTGAATTGATATTTTCTGAAAGGGGGCGGGGCCTAAAATAGGGTAAGGCTAAAAATATTTCAGGTTACCTCCTGAAAGCGTTAGGTGTTACTATTGCTTAATGTTTTATAATACCATTCACTACTGCAAATATTCATTGAGGATTATGATAGTTAGGTATGGTTATGATGAATTTTTGTTAAATATTACTTTGTTAATGTGAAAAACTTTGGTACGTTAGCATTTATTCGTTAGTCAGTATGATAATTAGACAGGGTTATGATAAATTTTTGCTGAATATTACCTTGTTAATGTAAAATTAGCATTGATATGTTACAGATATGCTTGAAAAAGTGTGAATAGGTTACGTTTTGTATGTAATGTTAGCTACTTACTGTTGTTAAGTATGAAACTTTGCTAATGTAAGCAGTTTATTCGTGCTTAAGGTATGTTAATTTTGTCGTTGTATATTATATTCTTAGTTCAGGTGTTGCTATGTTGGCTTTATTAATGTGAAAACATTGTTACGTTAGCATATATTCGTGTGTTTGTGTGTCTGTGTGTGTGCGTGTGTGTGTGTGTGTGTGTGGCATTTATTCTTTGTTCATTACAATAGTTAGGTTAGGATACGAATAATTCTTTGTTAATATTACCATTTTAATGTAAAATTTACATTGATATGTTAAAGACATGCATGAAAAAGTGTGAATAGGTTACGTTTTTGTATGCTATGTTAGTTACTTTACTGCTGTTAAGTATGGAAATTTGTTAATGTTAGCTGTTTATTCGTGCTTAAGGTATGTTAGGTTTGTCATTGTACATTATATTCTTTGTTCAGGTGATGCTATGTTAGCTCTATTGAGATGTGAAAACTTTGTTACGTTTGGCAATATTCCTCTGTGTGTGTTTGTGTATGTGCATGTATGTGCTTGTGTGTGTGTGTGTGTGTGTGTGTGTGTGTGTGTGTGTGAGGTGTGTGTTGTGTGTGTGTGTGTGTGTGTGTTGGTGTGTGTGTGGTGTGTGTGCTGCTTTTATTCTAGTTCATTACAATAGTTAGGGTAGGATACGATAAATCTTTGTTTAAATATTAAGCTGTGTTAATGTAAATTAACATTGATATGTTAAAGACATGCATGAAGAAAGTGTGAGTAGGTTACGTGTTTTGTATGCTAATGTTAGTTACTTTACTGTTGTTAAGTGTGGAACTTTGTTAATGTTAGCAGTTTATTCGTGCTTAAGGTATGTTAGTTTGTCGTTGTACATTATATTCTTAGTTCAAGTGATTGCTATGTAGCTTTTATAATGTGAACTTTGTTACGTTAGCATATATTACTGTGTGTGTGTATGTGTGTGTATCATTTATTCTTAAGTTATTACAATAGTTAGGTTAGGATATGATAAATCTTTGATAAATGTTACTATGTTAATGTAAAATTAACATTGATATGTTAAAGATATGTATGAAAAAGTGTGAGTAGGTTACGTTTTTGTATGCTATGTTAGTTACTTTACTGTTGCTAAGTGTGGAACTTTGTTAATGTTAACAGTTTATTCATGCTTAAGGTATGTTAGGTTTGTCGTTGTACTTTATATTTTTAGTTCAGGTTATACTATGTTAGCATTATTAGTGTGAAAACTTTGTTACGTTAGCATATACTCGTTGACCAGTGTATAAAGAACTTGATTTTATGTTATGTTTATCCAAAATTATACTCGTAATGTGACTCTAATCAATAGATCACAGGATGGTGGTAGGTGGGGCGGAAGGGAGGGGAGGGGAGGGTGGTTTGATTTACTGATTTACTGCTTTTGGGTGTGTAAAGAGGCAAATTTTTTACGTTATAAACATGAAAAGCATAAAAATTTTGGTAAAAACAAAAATGTTTTAAACAAATAAATTTAAAAAAATAATAAAAATAATAAAAATTTGAAAATAAATAAAATTAAAATGAAAAATAACACAAAAGATTAATACCTAACACAACTTACACACACACAAATAAAATTGCAATACAATTTATTTTAGTTTACGTTTATAAAAAGAAAGAGAGAATTAAAAATAGAAAACGGATTATCTTGTCGTGGTGTGTGTGTGTGTGTGTGTGTGTGTGTGTGTGTGTGTGTGTGTGTGTGTGTGTGTGTGTGTGTGTGCGTGTGTCATTTATTCTTAGTTCGTTTCAATAATTAGGTTAGGATACGATAAATCTTGTTAAATATTACTCATGTTAATGTAAAATTAACATTGATATGTGACAGATATGCTTAAAAAAAGGTGTGAAATAGTAAGTTTTGTATGTAATGTTTAGTTTACTTATTTTGTTTAAGTATGGAATTGCATATATTACAGTTTATTCATGTGTGGTGTGTGTGTGTGGTTGTGTGTGTGTGTGTTGTGTGTGTTGTGTTGTGTTTGTGTGTGTGTGTGTGTGTTTTCGTGCGTTTGCCTTTATTCTTAGTTGGTATGTTAGAGATAATGCTTGAAAAAGTGTGAATAGGTTTACGTTTTGTATGTAATCTTATTTACTTACTGTTGTTAAGTTTTGAACTTTGTTAATAATGTTAGCAGTTTTATTCGTGTGTGTGTGTGTGTGTGTGTGTGTGTGTGTGTGTGGTGTGTGTATGTGTGTGTGTGTCATTTACTTTTAACTTTAATATGTTAGAGACATGCCTACAAAGTGTGAATAGGTTACGTTTTGTATGTAATGTTAGTTACTACTGTTGTTAAGTATGAACTTTTATAATGTTAGCAGTTTATTTCGTGTGGTGTGTATGTGTTGCGTATGTGTGTGTGTGTGGTGTGTGTGTGTGTTGTGTTGTGTGTGTCGTGTGTGTGTTGTGTGTGTGTGTTCATGCGTTTGGCATTTATTCTTAGTTGGTATGTTAGGATATGCTTGAAAAAAGTGTGATAGGTTACGTTTTGTATGTATTCTATTTACTCAATGTTGTTAAGTTTGAAACTTTGATAATGTTAGCAGTTTATTCGTGTGTGTGTGTGTGTGTTGTGTGTGTGTGTGTGTGTGTGTGTGTGTGTGTGGTGTGTGGTGTGTGTGTGTCTGTGGTGTGCTTTAGATTAACGTTAATTATGTTAGAGATATGCTTGACAAAGCGTGTATAGGTTACGTTTTGTATGTAATGTTGTTTACTTACTGTTGTTAAATTTGAAACTTTGATAATGTTATGATTATTCGTGTGTGTATGTGGTGTGTGTGTGTGTGTGTGTGTGTGTGTGTGTGTGTGTGTGTGTGGTTGTGTTGTCATTTATTCTTAGTTAATATGTTCGAGATATGCTCTGATAAAGTGTGAATGGATTACGTTTTGTATGTAATGTTAGTTTATTTACTGTTGTTGAGTATGGAACTTTGATAATGTTAGCAGTTTATTCGTGTGTGTGTGTGTGTGTGTGTGTGTGTGTGTGTGTGTGTGTGTCATTTATTCTTAGTTCATTACAATAGTTAGGTTAGGATATGATATCTTTTAAATGTTACTATGTTAAATGTAAATTAAGCATTGTTATGTTAGAGATATGCATGACAAAGTGCGAGTAGGTTAAGTCTTTGTATGCTATGTTAGTTACTTTACTGTTGTTAAGTGTGGAACTTTGTTAACATTAACAGTTTATTCATGTTTAAGGCGTGTCAGGTTTGTCGTTGTACATTATTTTCTTAGTTCAGATGATGCTAAGTAAGCTTTATTAATGTGAAAACTTTGTTACGTTAGCATATATTCGTTGATCAGTGTATAAAGAATTTGTTTTTATGTTATGTTTATCCATAATGATATTTCTCGAAAATGTGACTGGAATCAATAGATCAATAGATCACAACTGCATAGGAGGGTGATTGGATGGTGGCTTGATTTACTGATTTACTGATTTAAGGTATGTAAAAATGGAAATTTTTACTAAAAATATAACTTAAATCATAGATCAATAGATCAATGGATCAATAGATCACGGAAGGCTAAGGTGGGCAGTTTTGATTTACTGATATTACTGATTTACTGCTTTAGGGTATGTAAAAGCGTAAATTTGTAAGTTGTAAACATA